>JBBPSC010000112.1:0-31599 GCA_038093395.1 Baorangia bicolor
CCGACCGGACTATATAGAGTTGGTCCCGGACAGAGGTAGGTTGTTGAGCGAAGGAGGAGGGGGAATGTGGAGAATAGTGAGGAAAGGGTATACAACCGTAGGAGACCGGAGGTCTCT
This sequence comes from Baorangia bicolor, assembly GCA_038093395.1. NCBI lineage: Eukaryota > Fungi > Basidiomycota > Agaricomycetes > Boletales > Boletaceae > Baorangia > Baorangia bicolor. Next base: position 118 of record JBBPSC010000112.1, read on the forward strand.
ACACCGTAACAGACATAGCCTATATTGGCAATAAATTATATCATGTGGCCACATCATGCAACAGCCACATTCCTTTTTTCCGGATATTCAGCTTAGGGAATCCAATGAAGAAGTGATTCCAAATGCCCAGTGGGCATTATAAGGTCATATCATTGTCTTCCCTCAACAGCCTGAGTGTGTTTTGGAATTGTTGCCTCCATCACTGGATAATCTTATGACATTTGTGTGTGTCATTTTCATTGGATCTGTTGAGTAGGTGCATTGCTCAACCTGAAGGGAGCAATGCTGGAGGCAAAGCAACTACTTAAAAAGACAATGGTAAGAGGGAAAAACTCTTATATTATAGAGGTACATAGGGCAGCCTTATATACATATAGAGAGGGGAGATTATGTAAGTATATCCTAGATAAGGATAAGATCTCCCATGTACCTATGTACTAGATTAGATATGAGATAGGAGCTAATTAGCTGCTTAATAGCACTATGTTCAACAGGGTCCCAACCTCCTACTAATGAATGGTTGCTTTGCCACGCTCAACCACTACTGGTCTGTAAAGAGAGAGTTCAATGTGCATTAATTTGGTTACAGTAGCACAATTGTTATTATAAACATGTGTGGATAAATAATCATGTTTTGGATAGTCACACTGAGGAGGCTGTATTACCTGTACACATTGATGTCATTCTGTCGTCAACTGCATAGAAGTCTTTGCACTCTTGCTATAATTCCCACATTGTTTCTGAAGCTGTTGGAAATGCATATGGATTGGTCAATAGTGATGTATTTGAGTCTGTTGTGGTCCAAGATGTAGATGGTCACTTGCCTCATTCTATCTTGTGTGCAGCCACAATGGAGCACAAAAAAAAAAGGTTCACATTACCTTCAAATCCCTCATGCCAATATACATGTCAGGGAGTTCAATAATCCAGCACTTTTGCCTATGATATTTCCTACCCTTTTCTCCTATGGTTTGGGAGGGTGCGAGGATTGGCAATGTTCATGACATGTTTCCTTACAAAGGCATGACAAGCACTTTTTTCATCTTGCTAATACATGATTCCAAACTCATTATTCCTTCATGTTCATGGTGTTCAATCTTCTTCAATGTTGAAAGATATTGCTTTACTCTAGTCTAAAAGTCAATCAATGCATTTTCAATGCTTTCAAGACTCAGTTGAGTAAAGTGTCTCCTGTGGCAGTATGTACTATTGCAGAATGGTTACTTAAGGATGATTTTCATTTCAACTTCATTTCAGAGGTGTTATGTGTTTGTGGTCTTTTAAAACAGGTAATCCAGGTAACATCACACATCCCTGGTGCAAACACAGGGCAGATTACAATGTGAAATCAAATATGAGGCTTGATGATCAAAAAAGGACTTCCAAGTTTCTATGTTACCATCAACTGTTGTGAACCCTTCCCAATTAAGGTGTCAGGCTGACAATTGTGCACAAGGTCACAAAAAGCCTTGCAGTGCTCACTAGCACTGGCAAGACAAGTGAAGTCAAGGAGCCACAACTTAATCCTACTTCCTCAATGCTAAACCCCTCGGTAGAGGTAGTGATGCATAAATGGGCAGCATAAGGCAAGTGGAAATGACTGAGGACTTCAGCTGTTTACGCCTGCTTTATATATTGTTACAATATGTGCACAGACCATGCTGTGTTACAGATAAGGTATCTATATATGGTAACCAAAGATAAAGGTGTGAGGAGAATAAAGCAAAAGTTATGTCACAAGGTATAAATATTGATGTATGTGAATGCAGTGTGATCTGGATAGGGGCAGAGCCTAGACTCTATCACCTGATCTTTCCCATGGTCACGTGCTTTGGATCATATGACAGTTGAAGATTTTGTAATCATGTGCTGAGGCCATGTGACTATCAAAAGGTTTGAAATGTTGAAGTCCAAAGTAGTAGTGTAAATAGTTAGAGTCTTTAGTGGTGTCTGTAACATCAACCCTGCTGACATTTACAACTCTATCATGAAATTCCTTGCAGGTGATGATTTAGATATTGACCATATCTAGATCAAATGCAACATGGTGCATTCAGCCCAAAGTGTACCTGCACCCAAAGGTCATCCTCAGTGCAAAGGCATGTGCAACACTACAATTAGACCAGCACGGTGAAGCCAAATACTTTCAGAAGGATCTGCATGACACATGGAAGTCATTGGGGGACACCATGACAACCCTTGCTTCAAAACATCACAAGAGTGTCCATCATGTTCAGAATGAGCTTTATTTTGGCCATGCAAAGTTCCATTCTTGGTGGGACAAAGTCAATCCCTGGAATGTGTTCTGCTAGAAAAAGCAGCATGGTGACTGTGCATCCAGCAGATCCAATGAAAATGGTGATTTTCTTCTTCTTCCTGCTTTGGTTATGATACAATATTTTGTTCCAGTGGCTACAAGCAAAGACATATTAACCTGGTGAAGGAGAATCATGCAGAATATCACAGCCTCTTGGCAGAGCAAAAGGTGGATCTTGTAAAGGAGTTCAGCAAGTTCAGGGAGTTGAAGGCCACTGGTGTCTATGTCACAACAAAATCAAAAATTAATGATATTACTCATATGATGAAGGCTATCAAGAATAAGGTGCATTCACACTATTGTTATTTCTTTTATTACTTGACTCAATAATATTCTAGCTTTACAATCTCAAGTTCTGCACCAGTGTCAAGGCTATGCTATTCATGACATGCAGATCAACCAACCTTCTGCTTCAGGGTATGGTGTTTGCAACTGATGCAGTTTCAGACTTCATGGGCTCAGTCATGGGAATCAACACACAAGATTTTATTATAAAGTTGGAAGGGTTTGCAGTACAGGGCATTAAAGGCATAATCTCCCTTCTCTGATGTCCAACAGAACACAAGTCATTCCATGTGATTTAGGGGCAGCCCAAAACCACCAGCAGTGCATGTCAAATGTTTGCACAGCTATCTGCAACATGATCAATCACAAACTTCATGAGTATTAATGGTTTTGGAAAGCAGGGTTATTAATGAGTTGTATTTATCATAGGGGACATTATCCATGATCCACAAGCAACGATACAATGGGTGCAATATTTTCAAAATGTTGTTGCTTGCTACCAGGTCACAATAGAAGGTTGGCTGGAACCTATTCCATTTGTGAATCTAAGTAGTGCCTCTAGCTTGTTATTGCAGCTCGAGACCCTATTACAAAGGTGGGAAACAGGAACAACATACTAGAAGAAGCTATCAGATACAGAGTTTGAGGGTCTTCAACAAAAAAGGAATGCAGAATTGGAAAATAGGGAAATTGAACAGCCATTGTGTTAAACACATTTGGATAAAGGTAAGAAGTGCACCTAGCAGTCTTCTGATAATGTTCAAAGCTGAAAAAAGCATAAAAGTGCTACAACCATCAGCCAGGAGAATAATGAGGATAGCAGGGATAAAGGTGAAGAGAATAACAGGAATAGTGAGGGGAGCAGGAACAGCGAAAATGAGGATCAAGAGGATAACAGGAATGGTGAGAATGAGAATTGAAAAGATAACAAGAACAGTGAGAACAAGAACCAAGAGGGTAATGAGACCAGTAAAGGTAATGAGACTGGCAGCAGTGCCAAAAGTTGACCCAACAGTGCCCATTGCGAAGCTCCACAGGAAAGTGCTGCCACTAGCAACATTGACCCTGATGCACAGGTGACCACCATGGCTACCACTGATGCTGCTGACCAGCTTACTGCCAACAGCAGCTCAACTGAGAGAGGAAATTCAGAACTCTTTGATGATCTGGATGCAATGATTGGCAAATTTGATGGAGGGGCTGCAAGCCTTTTCTAGATACCTTAATTATGGTCCTGCACTGATGAATACACAGTTTTTAATGCATACCAAAGTCAACTTCCAGTAAATTTCAGCACCAATAGTAAGCAAGACTACTGTGATACATACTGAGCAAATAACCATGAATATAAAATGCACAGCTTGGCAGGTAGCTAGACAATATGAAAACAATCAGAGTGGGGTGATAAGGGCATCACAGAGAATGAACACTGGGATTGACAAGGCAGTTCCACTGCACAACAACATGGTGGGCATAAGGCAGGTTGAGAATAGTGTGAAACTAAAAATAGTTGTTGATAGGATGAGTACATAGTCAGGAACATTACCATAGAGAAGAAGTGGTTGGATGGGCAAGGGCCCTACTGAGCAATGACACAGCTGGCACAAGGCAGGCAAAGAACAGTTCAGGTGCAAACAGAGAAGAAAAGGTTGAATGGGTAATGGCCCTGCTGAGCAATGATGTAGTCAGCACGAGGCAGGCAAAAATCAATGAAAACCTGGCCAAAAGTGTTGCAGGAATGAACAAAAAGGTTTGGAAAGTTACTAGCAGCAAGTGTGATGTCTAGATGATGGTGGATGATGATGGTGAGCAGACAGTGATGGCAATGGAGGAACAGCAATGTGAGGCAGGTCAATAATGCCATAGAATGAATGAGGGATACTGAAGAAAAGGGCAGCTGGCTGGAGATGTTGCCAACAGCAAGCATAGTACTAGGGCAGCAGTAGATGACAATGATGATAAAGGGGGGAAAGGGCATGGGAAGGAAATGGTAGGCAGTGGCAGCATTACAAGCTACAATGGGCAGGCACGGAAATACTACAGAAGTTCCAACTGCTATGCCAAGCTCTGCCAAGCTATATACACTCAGCTATATCTTAGTACTATCAAGCAGCTTATATATTTAGGGCAGGATTTATTGCTGGTGTCCACAAAAGCTGAGGTAAGCAGCCTAACTATACTTTATGGTATGGTTTTGGACTGTGGCTAATAAGGCTTATTAATTGGGAGCAATAGGTGACAGAAAGGTCCCCTCTTGTGCAACACTATGACAGTACTGTCACAGTGGGCTACAGTGCATATAGTGCATACAGCATTAGTACAATATACAGTATATGGTTATTTACAGTCTCCTTTCCCCTCTCCTTCTTATGTAGGTTCAAGCAGTAGAATAAAATGAATATATATTTTTGTACCTACATCACAGAACAGATAATATACTAAATATGTATTTAACAAGCCCTCAGGGTATGGTGTACCCATATCCCAAGGACATGGGTATGTTGGTTGATTGCTGGTCCACATATGTGCACAAGTACATGGGAGAGGTGAGGGGTATGTGAGGGCAATGAGTGTGCAGCAAGTGATTACTCACACACAGGAGAGGGTGTGGGTAGGTGAGTGGATGGCAAGGGCGAGTGTGTGCATGCACATCAGAGCAGGTGGTACACTTGCACACAAGGAAGAGCATTGGTGGGTGGCAAGTGAAGGGTAGGGATGAGGGTGCATGAGGGCGAGGGGAGGGTGAGGAAAGGGTGAGGGGAGGGTGAGGAAAGGGTGAGGGGAGGGTGAGGGTGGGCAGGTGGATGGTGAATAAAGAGTAAGGGAAGGGAGTGCATGCATATGCATTAGGGCAGAGGTGCACTTGTGCTCACACATAGGGGAGTGCATGATGAGGCAAGTGCGTGGCAAGTGTGTGCTTGGACATGGGCAAGGCTGTGGGCATGGGTGTGAGTGTGGATGGGCAAGTGGATGGTGAGCAAAGGAGGGTGGGGGTGCACAAGGGTGAGGGGAGGGCAAGGGTGAGGGCAGGCAGGTGTGTGGTGAGTGCACACTCACACACAGGAGAGAGTGTAGGTGGGCAAGTGTGTGGCAAGGGCAAGGTGGATGAGTGCTGAGGATGTGTGTGTGCATGTCAAAGCAAGGGTGTGCTCAGGCTCAGCAGAGAATGTGTGTAGGTGAGTGTGTGGTGGGAGCAAGGATACACAAATGGTAGGGGGTAAAGGTGCATGCTAGAGGAGGATGTGCTTGCACTCATGCATGGCAGAGGATGTGTGTTGGTGAGGGTGTGGTGAAAGTGAGAGTGCATGAGTGCGCACGTGCACATCAGAGCAGGGGTGCACTTGCACTTGTGCATGGAAAATGGCAAAGCTGAAGGTGAGGGTGGGCAAGTGTGATGAGTGCATGTGCTCATGTACATACCAGAGCAGAGATGGACAGAGATCAAAGGGGCTGTATGTGTGTGGGGTGAATGCAGGTGCATGCATGTGGGAGTGAGCATGGGGGGGTGGTTGTGCCTGATGAAATGGGCTAGGTTGAAGTCTTGAAGAGGAAGCACTGAGTTGTCCAACAACTTTGGTCATGTGTCATGTGATGCAGTCATTCACCAAAATTTTGCAAAGTCCACATGGATTAGGGAAACCCAGGCTACATTTCATTAGGGTTTGGTAGTAGTGACAGAATCTAGAAAGAGGGCAGGAGTTGCCCAAGCTACAAACATTAGCTAGAGATAAAAACTAAGTAAAAAGTAACATACCTCAGCTGCTGCCCAAATGGGTGGAAATGACTGAGGTGCTTGTAAGCCAAGTGGAAATATATATGTATGCTATGGGCAAAGATATACCTGTATTAGTCACCTGCAATGTTAGGATAGTGAACCTGAAAGAAGAATTTAAAATATAGTAATATATGAAGTGACACAAAAGATTAAGCAAACCTGATGCTCCTAGTACTTCCAGTGCTTCTAAAAAAGCACAGGAATATTCTGGAAGTGGCTTCAACACTTCCAAGCCTTCCGGAGTTTTGGAAGTGCAGGAATTTTTGGAAGTACCTTCAGAACTTGGAGTTCCAAATTTCAAAACTTCAAAAGTAATGACTATTGTTGAATACTGTCAAGTAGTAATAAAAAGATCATCTTAGAAATACTTTTACTATGTCATTTTCATAGAATATATATGCATTTTTAATGTACAATTAGCTACCATTGATACCTCTGCTAATACAATGATTTTGTTGTTGTTTTATACTAAGCCTGTAGGCACTGTATAAGACTGTACAGTGCACAGTGCACTCATGTCTGCTGTGGCACCACTGTGGCTGTGTAGTTGTGCCTCAGCTGCTGTGGCTGCTGTTCCAAAAAGGGTGATTTGCAGATGCATAACCCTCATACCTACTCCTGCTCTATTGGACACTGCTGTATCTTCAGCCCAGCAGATATTTTATTTATTCACAATGTGATCTAGCAACACAACACCCTCTATCTTAATGAGCTTCAAAAGGAGTTGTGGGAGAAGCATGGTATATATATTGCATTATCTACTGATGAAGCCACAAAGAACTAATAAACATCTTCTTATATTCATGGGAGATCGCTTTGGGGACAACATTGTTATCATCTCTGATACTTTTTATGTGGTGTGTGCTACTCAATTCTTTCTGTCATCACACTGGATGGTGTGATTGCCTATGACATCATTGAAACTGTGGCATTGTGTTCTTGAATCTTTTGTACCATTTCTTTATAGTTGGCCTTGTGGTCAACATCCATTGCATCAGTGGCACACTGGCTAGTGAACAGAGGCAATCAGCCTGACTCAGAAAGTAGAAGATATGCTAGAAAAAAGTAACTAACTCTTTCACCTTTGGTGGCACATACTTGAATGAAAAGCTACACTTCTCTAACACCTTGTATTGTTCTTGCCCATGCTTCTCAAGTAGACTGGTCAAAAAGTTGATGTGTTGTTGTTGTTGATGACAAAAGGCAGCTCTTTGACCTTGATAGATTTCTCTTCCTTCAAAGTGTGAACACCCTTAGCTATCTTCATTTTGTGAGAAGGAAATAAATGATAAAAGAGACATTAAATGTATGAACTTTTTCTCTATCATGAACTGGCAATGGCAGTGGCATTATGTGGACCAAGACACAGTTGTGATGTCACAAGGCTCATGCAGGTCACAGATGTGACATGCTTTCAAGATCCTACCTCAGCAATTTCTAACCAATTGAATTTTTTTAATCAGTTTTTTACATAGCTTTGAAAACTGCTGTAACATATTACTTATGTACACTTAACAGCAATTATGTCACACTTATCCAATCTCGAGCCCATAAGTAATACAAGTAAGGTCCAGTGCTTAGAAAAGAGCATGGATATGGTATATACAGTGGCTCAAAAAATTATTCACATGTTTGGTCATTTTTCACTAACAGCAATATTACCCAATAACCCCTAATCCTAATCCTCAACTATGAGTGTATGAAATAAAGTATATACTCTTGGCTTTCTATTGGTACAAGGATCAAGGGATATGGATAAAAAATGATGAAATGGCAGCCAATTCAAAATAATAACTCACTCAGACAGTTTTTTGACTTTATTTAAATCTGGGTATCTAGTACTCAGTATGAGCTCCTTTGGCCTTGGTAACTGCTTCAATCTTTCTAGACATGCTTCCTATCCATTGTTGACACATTTACACACAAAAATCCTCCCCCACTTCACCACTACCCTATTTCATAATTAATTAATTTCCATAAAAACTATTTTATAATCTAAAAAGTGTTCTTTAAGATAATTCCAAATATGTCAAATGAGGTTGAGGTATAGAGAGTGTGCAGGCCAATATGGAAGGTTGATTTCTTGCTCCTTACAGCAGATCTGGGCTCATTTGAAGGTATGGTTGGGATTATTATTATACTAGAAAATAGCTTTATTTTTAAAAATTGCAGATTTCTCACTGCTCTACAATAACCCTTCCTTCAAATTGGTCATATACTGTTCAGTATCCACTCTCCCCTCAATCTCACTCAAAATTTGCAGACTATTCCATCCTTTACAGGCCTATACCATCAATAAACCACCTTCAAATATGACAGCTTTTGATCACTTTGGAAGTTAATTGCTCATTTTTTTTTTCCACACATATTCCTACCAATATGACCAATCCTATTGACCTTGATCTTATCTGACCAGATGATCATCTTTTAGTTCTTCACAATTCAATACTGGCACTTGTGAGCAATTACTAACTTTTCTTGCTATAAGTAGTAGAGAGAAGAGGTTTTTTTTCTTCATTGCAGCCTTTAATGAGGCTTTCTTGAGGGTATTTCTCACTGTTTGTGAAGAGACAGAGACAGGGGTATTGATGATGGCATTGATGAAATAAGTGGCCTGGATTGTATTGTTGACCTTGCCAATACTGATTTATTGAACAATAATCTATTTATTGATCTGAGTAAATTTAAAGGGGTGGCCATTATAGTGGTATTTCTTCTCTGGGAGGATTCCTTGAAGAATCCTAAGAAATGGTAGACACTCCTAGGCAAGTTTAGGATGCAAGGAATGATTCAAAAAAGCAAAAAAAATGATATTATCTTGTTCAATAGTAAAGATATATTTTATAGTGGAAATAAGATAATATACTTGTGATAGCAGGTTTATATATGCTGTATTATAATTGATTACATAACTGTGACATAATATAGCCTTTTCAAAGATGTGTGATCATCTTATAGTATGCTAGGATCTAAAATACATAGTCAAAATTGAAGATCAAAAAACTGCCCAAATGAGTTATTATTTTGAATTGGCTACCATTTCATCACTTCTTATCCATATCCCTTGATCCTTGTACCAATAGAAAGCCAAGAGTATATACTTCATTTCATACACTCATAGTTGAGGATTAGGATTAGGGGTTATTGGGTAATATCACTGTTAGTGAAAAATAACCAAACATGTGGACAGTTTTTTAAGCCATTGTAGTGGTGTGGGTGTGGGTTGGACTTTGACATACCCATACCCATACCCATATCCACTGTGTGGGTTTGGTAGTCATACCCATGGGTACCCCCATAGAGGACTACATCCCCCCCTCCCCCCCTAATTTTTCCACATTTGTCTAGATTTATTTAGATTTTCTATGACTAATATAGATGACCCATTGACCATGTCTAATAAATGATATCCAACCTGAAAATGGTTATAACTATTGGATCCCTGAGCTGAATTATGTCATCCAAGGACTGGCTAAAAGCCCAGAATCACTAGTACAACTCAGCCAGCAGGTGCTAAGCAAGGCTCTTCCACAGTTATTGGGAAATTATTGATCTTTTCAAAGAACCAGTTTTGAAACTAGTTGCTATTGGTGTTTGAAGGTCTAGTCCTGGTATGATCTTTGAAAAATGAAAGGACCAGTTTTTTGTGGTATACAACCATGTATCTTAAATTAGGGTTACTTTCACCTATTTTGACAGATTTTTACAGATTTTTCTAGATATTATATGATCACTATTCATACAATAAATAACATCCACCTATGACATGTTGTTATATAATGGTTATACTGCAGCAGCTTTTAAGTGGAATCACATAACCAAGATGTCATTCTAAAGACAGGGATTAGTATTACAACCCAACTAACTAAGCCTAAATGTGATTCCTATATGATCATGTGGAACAAAACTGGGTAATATATGCCTTTGATAGACTTTGATTTTAATATGATGGAGTAAAATAACATGTTGTGTAATGGGCATATCTCCACAACCACTAGGCCAACTCATATAATCAAGGTATCATTTTGAAGCTAGGGACTACAGTCATCCACCATCATGTGGGCCAGCAAAATTTGGAGCACTTTTCATTACCCAACTACACAGAAATTTGTAGATCAGATAGTAAATACAAATGTGTACTTGGCCCTTGGTGGCCACCGCGGGGACATGCAGTGACCTGTTCCCCCCATGCGTGGTGGCTGGTGACCCTGCAGGCAGCAATACACGACGCTCCCTGATATACTCACCATCGGACGCAATGGAACGAACGGAACGAACACAAACAGCGATGAAAGGGGGCAGGGTTCCCGCCCCCTTTCAATCAAGTTTGTCCTTGTCACCCCCCCCCCCCCTCTCCATGTCTCCAACCCGACCCCACCAACCACAAGCTTGAAGGCTGGAGCTCAACTCAGGACGATGACGACGATAATGACGGAGTCACCTCACCTGATGACACGACAACACCATTCCTGAAAATTGACAAAAGTTGAACATTGAACTGTGATGATGGAGCTTGGAACGAGGAGGATCAATGGCCATGAGCAGGCAGTTGTGATAAAGATGACAGATGTTATGCTTTTTCCTCTTTATTGTTCTATCTACCTTGTTACTTCTCAACTTGTCACTTGTACGTGGTGCGGTAGGTCAGCTTCCATCACTTCTGCTTCACTAATCCTTGCCGACCCCTCCAATATTATCATCACTTATTTGTTACCTTAGCTCCCTTACATGGACTTATCCTCCTCCACAGTTGCCTCTCTTACGACGACGAGTGTTCCATCTGTTTCCATTCATTTCCATTCTTTTAGTCAGCCTGGTCTGTGTGCGGTTTCCCCACCTATTTAAACCTATGCTATATCATTTGTATCTCTATTCTTGAATCACCTGGAAGTCAAGCTTCCTCTTCTAAGTCCTTGTCCTTGTCTCTAAGCATGACTCACTGTCGACACTTTTCTCTTTGTCCAAGACCTAGTAACCCTAGACATCATTGTATAAAGCCCCAGTACCCCTGGGCATTCTCGCTAGTCTCCTTGGAGACTCCCTTGTCCCAGTATCTCGTTATCCTTGCAGCTCCTCAGACATTGGTCTCTCCGTGAGCATTGCCTGTCGAGTATCCTCGTTGAACAAGACCTCCTTGGTACACTTCACGTAACAACGGAGGTGCTATATGACATGAACGATCTATGAATGCCTCTCCCCTCTTTCAATGACTCAGCGCTGGGGAGGGTCGCAGTCATTCCCATTGGTCCTCTGCATTCAACTGGACTGATGCTGATGCCACCCACACCAGTGAAGGCAGGCATTGTGAGGAGCTTGTCATGATGGTCCAGCACCAGGCTGAGTGGTGGCCCTACCAGGATGGCAAGCACCAGTTCACCATGAAGACAAACGTGGACTGCATGCATGGCATGCTCCTCAACCGCACGTTCAGGTTCATGAAGGAGGTGGAGGCCATGAGACCCCCCTCTGTTCCTGGCAGCCTGGGACCATCTGACAATGAGGCTTGAAGGGACAGGGATGGGGACAGGAATGGGGACGAGGATGAGAAGGATGGCTGCGATGAGCCTGAGAGGCAGGAGTCAGATTTGGAGGTGTGAGGTGCATGCGTGGAGGACGGTACGTGCATTCATGAACAAACAAACGTCAGCGAGGTGCTCACGCTGCCGCTGCGCTCAGGCCTGGGTGACAGAGGGCTCAGAGGACTCGACTGGGATGGGCAATCGGGCCTGCTGGAAAGCATGCGGGACAACAGGCAGGTTAGTCCCTTCCTCCTCTTCCTTTTCCTTCCTTTTCCTCATCTTTCCTTCCCCTCCCCTCCCCTCCTCGAGGTTCTTGCCCCCTGCCCATTCGAGTTATCGAATTAAAAAATAAAACAAAGTAAGAAAAACTCACTGACGCCCATTTGTTCACAGTCAGATGCCACTGAGAGTGTCGAGGTGGATGTCTACATGATGTTCACCTCCCCTGGCATGGAGGAGCAGCGGAGTGTGTTCTTGGTCGAGGTCCCACAAGTCGGACCAGCCAATGCCCTCACTTATGAGTGGCAGACGGACACACAATGGCTGATTGAGTGGTTGGCTGCACGTGTCCCCCATCGAGTTCCAGGCAAGTCCCTTGTCCTTGTCATTGAGCCGCTCACGAGACCCCTCACTCAGGTGCTGTGGAGGTCTCATATCCGGACCCAATGCAGCCTGAGTACAGCTGACATCTCAAGGCTGCTGCGGCTGGGCTAAACATCATCAACACTTCCACTGACACGCCGACCGTGTGCATTCCCGCCGACAACTCACTCAAGCTCACCATCTCTCTTCGCCCACCCCCGGGCCCACTCCCTCCAAGTTCAGCTGAGTCCTCCACCCCTCCAACCCCCAGACTTGGAATGGCCCACTGCCACTGCCAGAATGAATGAATCTGACCAAGTCTCCCCGACAGTCCAGTGGCTGATGGAGGCAGCCCGATTGGAGGATGGTACGCCACATTCAAGCAAGGCCAGCACCACGTGCAGACGAATGCCGACGTCAGTCATGGCATCATGGTGGTTCACCGTCCAGCTTTCGGAGTGCTACAGCCAGATGCCATCGCCAGTGCAGGTATGTGGGTCATGGTGGCCTTTGGGCCAACTTGTCGCTCATCCTCACTGTCCTCCCAGATGCTCCATAGTAGACGAGCATGCCTGAAGCTGATCCGGAAGAACGAGGTTCAGAGGGCACTGGGTGTGGGTTTGACATGGATGTCAGAGGCGATGCAGGCTGCTGCCCTCTTGTGCAAGTATGGTGAGTATGGTGCAACACCAAGACAGCATGTTATCGAGATGTGCAGTGACCGCATGTCAAAGATTGGGGCATGCATGCTGTTGGCAAAGCTGAGGAGAGAAGAAGATCTGTAGGTTCCATTCATTACTACTATTGAGTCATCGACAAGCAGTGGGACAAAAGGTCCCACTGGCATGGCATTGTGTACACTACTGGTGATTGTAAAGTGATTATGTATGATTTAAATTAGCACTTTCAGATCACTTTCACAGACCTAAGGATAACAAGCAGCAGCCTCCCAAACAGCTTTGTAGCCCTGGCCGTGGTCCTTCTGAAGGTAGTCACAGAAGGCATGCACCTTGCCAAGATAGGCAGGGTTGCTCTTGTACTTCTCCTTGATGAACCTCAGTGCGAGGGATACAGTCTAGTTGGGCTTGGCGGTGAGTTCTTCGATGAGTGTGGTGACCTTTGCACATCTTCCCCCCTCAATCTTCAGGCCACCCTTGTTCCACTGCCACTTTGCACCCCAATGCTCCTTGAGCTTGTGGGTCGAGAGATGATCTCCCAAACCCTCAGTATATTCTGTCCACAACTCTGTGATTGCCCTGACAGGCTGATACCAGTAGTGGGGCAGCCAGTCACCATTTCTCCACTCCCATTCATGGGCATCAATCCATGCTCTCCTGTAGCGCTCAACAAGGGTCACCCATGTCTCTGAGTGTGGGTCTGCTGCTACGGCAGCAGTGGTCAGCAGTGGTTTCTCAGCAGCCACTGTGACCGCCTGGGCTGCCAGGAGTGTGATTGTGGAGGTGCACATCAAATGCACTGATGATTCATTGGCAGACAGCGGAGGAGGGGGGGGAGGAGCTGTAATGCATGTGAGTATCAAGGTCAAGCACCCGGGCCTGGGCTGCACATACTGCCATGACCTTGTGACAGTGCTTGTCTGCTCATGCCCCTCCAAGTCTGACCCTTGGGTGATTGGGTGAGCTCAGCAAGCAAAGCATTCTGTGTTCCGAGATGCAGCTGGATAGTCTAGACCTCAGAATGGAGTGCTTCATTCTCTGCTCGCTGCACCTGTTGCTCAAGGGACATCTGGGTGATGATCCCTCGCAGGCTGGCAATCAGATGCTGTGGCAGGTTCTGAAAGGCGAGCTGGGAGGTCTTCTTGGCATTTGCCACTTGTTGGACTGACTGGGCTGCAAATGACTGGAATTGCAGGGTGTTGAATGGGTGAAACTGGAAGATGGGAAGCTTGGGATGTTGTGAGTAAAGGACAGCACTGTTCTGAAGCAGAACAGTGCAGAACTAAGAGAGGACAGAGAGGAATTGCTTGAGGGCGATGTCAATTGTGAGCGGCGACTCACAAACACGCTCCTGTAATTCCAATTGGGCTAATTCAACAAAGGGAAATATCTGAGTGAGCAAGTTGTGGGGTGGAACTGTGGGCATGATGACATTGTGGTCAGCAATCGGTTACTAGGGGGCATCAGAGGTGGTGGATATCACACACCGAGGCAACCACGAGGGAGCACATACTCCTCAGGACACTGCTCATTGTACATCGCAGCTCCCAGCAGGGCATCCAGGGGGAACGTGCAGTCATAAACAGAATTGAACAAGCCACTCTCGTTCCAGCCACCAAGCACCTTGGTACCGCTCATGCTAGCACCATGCGCACGTGCAGTCAGTGCTGCATAGTGCCAGCCAGCGTGGGTCTTCTTCATAATGTCAATATTGTTCTTCTTGTGCATGACTGTGATGTGCTCATGATGGTCTTTCAGACAGTGGAGTTAGTAGCAAATCTGGTCACAGGCAGCACGAGGCTTGGGCTGCTTGTGAAGACATTCGAAGACTCACTGTCATACAACATCTCCTTCTGTTAGTTATGTTGATTGTGCACCACTTGGTGCGCTTTCAGGTGACCTAGTAGTTGTGCCACATTGTGGCGCACTGTTATTGTTTATTTATATTGACTTGTCCTACATTTGTTCGAGTCCAGTGTACTTCGCTTTCCCTCAGTCTCTTACACTGGACTCCAGGTTTGTACTATTCTACTAGACTTGTCAATACAGTCTCTTACACTGGACTCCAGCTGTCTGCTCTTTCTAACACCTTCATTGTAGACCCAGCATAGAAAATGTAGTGGGAGTACCACTCCCGATGACCATATTCACCATAGTGCTTGTTGGTGAAGTCAGGAGCAAAGGTTGGAGGTGAGCAGTCAAGAATGTGGAAGTGGCCAAAGAACATCAGTGCAAGAGCCCTGATGGCACAGAGTTCTGTGTGGCGATGTCGGATGACACCGTGTTCATCCACCCGCCCATGTTGGTTGTGCTTGACATTGTCAGCAAGCGCAGCGAGAACCTGCATGTCGGTCCGTGTTAAGCATCCACTCTAGAGAGACTTGGCTGAGATACTCCTCACCTCGACCTTGGTTGTCTGATCCAAAGGTGCCATGGTCCTGAACAAGTCAGACCACTGCAGCATACAACAGCTCTCTCTGCGAAAGGCAGTTGCTGCCGAGAGCAGCAGCATGGCATGGTCACGCAGGCCAATGAAGATGTGCTGTCATCCAGAGAAGTCTGTCAGTGCCCAGAGAGAGCATTGGAAGAGCTCCTCCTTGGAGTACATGTCTGGTGTGCCTTCATCAGCAGTCACACGATGGAGGGGGCAGCAAACCAAGAACGAGAGCACACACCTGAGGTGGTCCCAGTAGCTTTGATTGCCTGGGACCTGTCAATCCTGCTTGGCTTGTTGTGCTTCAAGGCTGACTCGAACGCACGGATGTGCACATCCTGTCGGAGACTGACTCTGGTGTCGTGGTTGTGGGGATACTTGTGCTTGTGGTTGAGCCTGTGATTCTCCAAGGCATTGATGACCTGGGCAATGTGAGACTTGCCCAGCGAGGAACCTTTGATGGTCTCGGACTTGCTTCCTCACCTGAGCTGGACAAGACCACCAGGGATCTCAGTGACAATAGCAGAGGGTAGGGGCATGAGCTAGGTGTACCTTCTCACAAGTGGACTCGTTGTGGAGGAATGTGTTACTTATATTGATTGTGCACCACTTGGTGTGCTTTCAGGTGACCTAGCAGTTGTGCCACATTGTGGCGCACTGTTATTGTTTATTTATATTGACTCGTCCTACCTTTGTTCGAGTCCAGTGTACTTCGCCTTCCCTCAGTCTCTTACACTGGACTCCAGGTTTGTACTAATCTACTAGTGTTACGGGTCTAACATTTTTCTCCCTTATCTTATCTTTTGATCTTATCTTATCGCGTCACGTGATCTTATCAGATCTAATCATCTAACTATTGCGAACACTTTATCTAATCTTTTGGACTTAGAACTTTTCGCGCAATGGACGCTCACTTCTCATGGATCTAAGATTCCCTTATACCTAGCACGGTTTCACCTTTTCACTCATCACCGTGCAGGTTATTCTTCTCTTCCATTCTACATGTGTTGCATGCATGCCATGCTTCTTATGTTCCATTCTGCCACATCCTCATGTGATCCTCATGTCACGCTTCTCTTCCATTTCATGGCTATGTTTCCACACCATGCCTTATGCACATGCCCTACTATATCGTAGATTAGACGTACACAGGTGTACACACCCATATAGTATATAAGACCTCAATAGACGGCCCAGAGAACTCCAGTCTAGTTCTCTTGGTCTTTTCCCCTCAAAGATCAGAGTAGTCTCTTACTCCTCCACTTCTACAAGTCTAAGTGTTCTAGTGCAACCTTTGAGCCACAAGCTTTTTGGGTTGTTTCAACTAGACTTGTCAATACAGCCTCTTACACTGGACTCCAGCTGTCTGCTCTTTCTAACACAGACAAGGGCTCACCTGTATGGACCCAAAGAAGCTCTCTGCCATTGCTGACTAGAAACCCCCTACCTCAGTCAAAGAAGTATGATCCTTCGTTTTGCCAACTTCTACCAAAAGTTCATTCCTAATTACTCCAACGTCGTCGTCTCTCCTTTAACCTTCCTCACCTGAAAGGATGAGAAATGGGCTTGGACTCCCCTCCAGCAAAAAGCCTTTGATGCCCTTCGCAATATCTTTTGCACCACCCTGGTCCTTGCCATCCCTGACGTCACCAAATCCTTTTTTGTCATGACGGATGCCTCCTTCCTTGCTGCTGGTGCAGTCCTCATGCAACTCAACCCAAACGGTGACAAGAAGTCCACAGCTTACTTCTCTAAAACCTTCTCCCCGGTGGAACAAAACTACGACATCTACGACAGAGAACTCCTCACCGTCATCTATGCCCTGGATGAATAGAAACATTACCTCCAGGGCACCCCTCACCCGGTCACAATCATTACTGATCACAAAAACCTCTCCTCTATCCGGGATCCTCACAAACTCTCTCGTTGTCAGGCCTGATGGGCCCTCTTCCTATAAGACTTTGACATTGTCTGGGCTGTTACCCCAGGTTCTCAGATGGGCCCTGCTGATGCCCTTTCTCGAAAAGATGATGTGGATACCTCCTCCAACAATACTGACTGTGCCATCCTCCCTAACCCGGTTGTTATCAACGCCCTTGACCTCACCTTTGCATGCCACATAAAATCCTCCACCACCTCCAACCCTTTTGTACTTAAAGCTCTGGCTGCCCTCGATGAGGGTTCTCCCCTCTTCACCCACGCTTCCCTGAACGATTGGTGTTAGTTATGTTGATTGTGCACCACTTGGTGCGCTTTCAGGTGACCTACGAGTTGTGCCACATTGTGGTGCATTGTTGTTGTTTATTTATGTTGACTCGTCCTACATTTGTTCGAGTCCAGTGTACTTCGCTTTCCCTCAGTCTCTTACACTGGACTCCAGGTTTATACCATTCTACTAGAATTATCAATATAGTCTCTTACACTGGACTCCAGCTGTGTGCTGTCTTTAACAATTGGACCTTCAACAACAGTCATCTTTACTTCAAAGGTCACATGTATGTTCCTTCTACAGCTCGCTCCACCCTCCTCCACTCCATCCACTCCTCACCACTTTCAGGTCACATGGGCATATTTTGCACTAAGTCCATCCTCAAACGCAACTTCTGGTGGCCAGGTCTCTCATCCTTTGTGAAACATTTCATCGACAGCTGTGCGATTTGCCAGCAGAACAAGGTGAACACCCATCTGACTTTTCCCCCTCTCTCTCCAATCCCCTCCTCCCACTCTCTTCCCTTCAAACAACTCTCCATTGACCTCATCACCGATCTCCCAATCTCCCACTCCCATGACTCTATTCTGGTCATAGTAGACCATGGCCTTACAAAGGGGGTAATTCTCACTCCTTGCTTCAAAACCATTGATGCCACCGGAGTAGCTCAAATCTTTTTCAATCATGTTCAAGAGATTCGGCCTCCATGAAACCCTCATCTCTGACTGAGGCCCACAGTTTGCCTCTGCTTTTGCACGAGAACTAGCCTGCCTCTTGAAATATGATGTCTGCCTCTCTACTGCCTATCATCCCCAGACAGATGGACAAACTGAACAAACCAATCAGGAATTAGAAACCTATCTTTGGATCTTTTGCGCCAACAACCCCTCCTCCTGGGCCTCTTCCCTTACTGCTGCCGAATTCCACCACAACTCCGCCCCTCACAGCTCCACCAAGAAATCCCCATTCTCCCTTCTCTATGGCTATGAACCTCGTTCCTACCCCCCCTTAGGAAAAACCTTCCTCCCTGCTCTAGAAAATCGCCTCTCCTCCCTTGATGAAGCTTGTAAGGAAGCCCTTGCAGCGCATGACTCTGCTTGCAAGGCAATGACCTCTAGATCAGTCCGTCGCTTTTCCCCCTGGAAAGTAGGTAACAAGGTGTGGTTAGAAGCCTCCCATCTCCGCCTTCACTACCCATCTAGGAAACTCGCACCCAAGCGACATGGCTCCTTCGAGATCACACAGGTACTATCCCCCCTCACCTACCGACTCCACCTCCCTCCCACATGGAAAATCCATGATGTTTTCTATGCCTCGCTACTCTCCCCTTATCACTCCACTGAAATGCATGGTCCCACCTTCTCTTCTCCCCCTCCTGACATCATAGATATCTTCTTAGTTGTCAGTCTTTCCATCTATTGTGCACACTCCGTGTATTCCAGCCCCACTCTTCTTATCATCACTGCTGTCTTTTTCATTGTCTTCCTTGTTCACTTCATCCGCACCCTTACCTGAAAACATTGTTTATGTTCTTCGACCTCATCCTTGCCCAACATGCAATCTCCCTCCTCGGATGCCATATCTCCTCAGCCCTCTCCTTCATTCGGTTCATATTCTTTCTTATGTTCTCATTCGGTGTTGCCTTGTCTTCTGCCTGAATCTGGGCGAAACATGCTCTTCGCTGCTGTTTTAGACACTCCCACTCTTCTCCACACCATTGAAGAAGACCCCCTCTTTGAGGAGGACTACATATCTCAATCCCTCATTTGCACTTTTCATGGTGTTGCTCGCACCCAACGTCTTTTGAACCTCTCTCAGAACCAAGACCTTGCCTTACACACTTTTTTAACCGAAATTCCCTTCCATCTTCTCAGCGCACTATACAATCATGGCTTTTCCACTTTTATTACCTCTATTCCCCCAGCTACCATTTACCCCACTTTCCATCATATTTTTCTCTCCCTTACACAAGAACAACGCAACAGTTACCTTGATCACTCAGACGTTCTTCCTTCCAACAGAACCTCCTCCTCCACTGCTGCTCCTACCTCTGCTCTTGCCACTCGCCTCTCCTCTCTTCCTCGAGAGTCATCTCCTGCCTCTACCGAAAGTGACAACAACATCATCCCCATCCCTCAATTGGAACCTCAGGCCTTCAACCCCCCTCATGGACAGCACACCTTAGCCTCCCCTACTCGAGTCATGCCTCCATCCTCCCGACTCCCTAGGGCCCACACCAACTCCTTTACCGAATGCCTCCATTGCTTTAACCGAGGGCATTTTCAGAAGGATTGCCCTATATATTCATGTCCCCATTGCCGCCAGGTCTGCCCTGGACATCTTGCTTGAGATTGTCTCAACATCCAATGTGGCAGTTGCCTTAATTGGGGCCACTCCGACAGACACTGTCCCCATTATAACTGTGCAATCTGTTCTCAGGCAGGACACATGGCAGACGACTGTCCTTTTGACCATCTCTCCCCTTCCCAGGCACATGCCATCCACGGAGGACCCTCTATCCCCAGCATCTGAGCTAAGGAGACGGGGGTATTTTACTGTTGAGCCAGGAGCTCAAAAGTACGAAAGGGGTAATGTTACAGTTTTTCCTCTTTACCATTCTACTTATCTCATTACATCTCAACTTATCACTCACACGTGGCACAGCAGGTCAGCTTCCATCACTTCAGCTTCGTTAATCCTCGCCAACCCCTCCAATATTATCATCACCTATTTGTTACCTTAGTTCCCCTACATGGACTTATCTTCCTCCACAGTCAGCTCTCTTATGACAACGAGTGTTCCTAACTTCCATCCATTTCCATCCATTTCCATTCCTTTAGTCAGCCTGGTCTGTGCATGCTTTCTTCACTATTTAAAGCCTATGCTGTACCGCTTGTAGTTTCCCTATTCTTGATCTACGCTATACAAGCATACTTTCTTGAATCACCCAGAAGTTAAGCTTCCTCTCCTAAGTCCTTGTCCTTGTCCCTCAATGTGACTTCGTGTCAATGTTTCCCTTCTCGTCCAAGACCTAGCAACCCTAGGCACTCTCGTCTAAGTCCCAGTGCCCCTGGGCATCCTTGTCCGTCTCTCTCTAGAGACTCCCTCATCCCTTCTACCTCATTATCCCTGAAGCTCTTCAGACATCGGTCTCTTCGTGAGCATTACCTGTCAAGTATCCTTGTTGAACAAGGTCCCTTTGGTATGCTTCGCGTAATAGTAAGTTGGCTTCTATCTCTTCCACTTCTCTAATCCTTGCCAACTTCTCTGATATTTCCATTACCTACTTGTTACCTTGATTTCCCCACTTGGACTTATCCTTCTCCGCAGTCACCTCTCTCACAACAATGAGTTCTCCTACCTTCCACCTGCTTCCATATGTTTAGTAAGCCTGGTCTGTGCGCATTTCCTTTCATATTTAAATCCTATGTGGTACTGTTTGTATCTTCCCATTCTTGATCTGTGCTATACAAGTATACTTTCTTGAGTTACCTAGAAGTCAAGCTTCCCCTCATAAGTCTTTGCCCTAGTCTTCAAGTGTGACTCATCGTCGACACTCTCCTTCTAGTTCAAGACCTAGCAAGCCTAGGCGCCCTTGTACAAGCCCCAGAGTCCCTGGGCATCCTCATCCAATTCATTAGAAACTCCCTTGTCTTCATGTCTTGTTATCCCTGAAGCTCCTTAGACATTGGTCTCTTTGTGAGCATTGCCTAACAAGTATCCTTGTTGAACAAGACTCTCTTGGTATGCTTCGCATAACAACTTGGGCTGAGAATTGTGGTCCTCTATCTGAAATAATAGACCATGGGAGTCCATGGACTTTCCACACATTATCTTAGTAAAGTAGGCTGTTCCAAGAGACATAATCATCTTGTGAGTGGGAATAAATACAATTTCTTTGGAGAAGCAATTGATGACCACAAGGATCAAGTTGAATCCTTCACTTAGAGGTAAGGCCATGATAAAGTTTGCAGAGATGTCCTGCCAGGGACCTTCTGGGACAGGATTTGGTTGGAGTTTGCCTACCAGAGGCACATTTGTTGGCTTCATCTGTGTGCATCTTTCGCATCATGATGTATAATCCTTGATCTGTGAACACATGGTCTTCCAGAAATAATATCTTGAGACTGGCTTGTGTATCTTATCTAACCCCTCATGACCTGCCAAGATGGAGTTATGGTATAATGTAATAATGTCCTGGTAGGGCATGTCATCCACCAGTACATAAATCTTCCCATTAAACTTTGAGAGTTTGTTTTTGTTGTTTTCAAAGCCTTGGCAAGTTGTGTCCATTAATTTAGACTGTGCATTTCTGATGTGTTTGAGAAGAGATTCTTTGAGTCTGTAGACCTGTACTCTTTTCTTTGTATTTCTCACACATTCTGCAGGAATCATTATGACTCCTTTGTTATCATGTTTGATTCCTACAGAATGGTCTTCTCTTCAGGACAAAGCATCAGCTTTTTCCATAGAAGCACCTGGCTTCCTAATCAATTCATAATTGAATTGTGTGAGATATTGAGCCCAGTGAGCCTGATGTCTATTCAGGTCCTGTGACTTCATAAAGTATTGGAGATTGGTGTGACCCATCCATATCTTGAATGAGGACTTTGCACCTTCAAAGTAGTGGCGCCATTGTTCTAACACTTCTATGATGGCTAGCATCTCCTTGTCAGCAATGGGGTAGTTCCTTTGCTCTGGTAACATACTGTGGGAGCTAAAGGCTACAGTTGTTGTCAGGGTAAGCCAATATGGGTGCCATGATAAAGCATTCTTTCAGTGTGTCAAATGCCTTCTGTTTGTATTCTGACCACTGCCAAGGGTAGTCCTTTTTCATCAAGTTGTTCAGGGGTCTAGCCACCTGACTAAAGTCCTTGATGAACCTCCTATAGAAGTTCACTAATTCCATAAAGCTTTGAACACCTTTTACATTTCTCAACTTAGGCCATTCCTTTATAGCCTTAGCCTTGTCCTGTTCCATTTCAATTCCTTCAGGGGTAATGATCATCCTGAGGAATTCTACTTTAGGAACACAGAAGAAGCATTTTTCCAGTTTAATAAATAAATCATGGTTTTTTAATCTACATAAAACTTCTTTTATGATTTTATTGTGTTCTTTCATGTTGTCCATTTTCATAAAGATAAGAATGTTGTCTATATATACTATGACTACTTCCACCATGTTGGCAAAGATGTTATTTATCATTGCTTGGAACATATCTGGGAAGTTGTATTGTCCGAAATACATAACAAGGGGTTCATATATACCTCAGTGGCAGACAAAAGTGGCTTTTCACTCATCGCCCTCCTTAATACATACATTGTTGTATCCCCAATATAAGTTTATTTTCATAAATAGTTTAGCTCCTTTGAGTCTATCAATGAGCTGAGTGATGAGGGGGAGAGGATAATTATTTTTTATAGTGTTTTTGTTTAGATAATGATAATCCTGTACCATTCTTTTCTTTCTGTCTTTCCTTGGAATAAAGAATACTGGAGACATTTGGGGTGACTTAGAGGATCTGATATAACCCTTGCACAATTGGTTATCTACAAATGCCAATACCTCTTCTTGTTCAGTAACTGACATTGGGTAGAGTTTTCCTTTGTGGGGTTTGAAATCTGCTTTGAGATCAATGGTGTGATCCTAAGGTTTTCATTTGGGCATCCACTCAGATTCCATCTTCTCAGACATGTCTAGCCATACAGAGAACTCCTTGGGAACCAATTTCACAGGAGTCTTTTCCAATTTGTCCGTTACCTAGAGTCAGCTAATCCGTTTTAGTGTATGATACATGTGGGGTGTTATGTGAAACATACACAAAGAGACTTGCTCAATGAGGATACTACCCTAGGTGATACTCACAAGGAGACTGACATTTAGGGAGCTGCAAGGATAGCAAGTGAGACAAGGACAAAGGGGCCAAGGGTTGTAAACACTTGGTATAAGGACAAAGGTGATTGAGGCTATCTGATGAGCTTAATGGAGATGCCTAGGCTTACTAGGGCTTGTACAAGGATCAAGGACAAAGGATGAAGCAATCACTTCCTAGGTGACTCAAGAAGGTATACTTGTATTGTGCAGATCAAGAATGGAGACTACAAATGAGGCAATGTAGATTTATATACTAAAAGAGAAGTATGCATGGATCAAGATACTATTGGAAAGGAACATAGAAGAGTGTGATGAAAAGTGGGGAACACTGGCTGTCATAAGAGAGATGACAAGGAGAGAGATAAGTCCATAAGAAGAAGGTTAAGGCAACAAAGGAATCAATGTATAGTTGGAAGGATCAGCAAGGATAAGTAGAAGAGCAGAAGAGATGAAAGCTGACCATCCACACCAGATATAAGTGACGAGGCAATAGGTGACAATGACAAGATGAGGAAAGGAAAAGAAAATCATAACATTACCCTCTTTGTACCATTGAGCTCCTGGCCCAGTAGTCTTGCTCTCTTGTCTCTGCAGGTTAAACTGTGGGAATAGAGGGTCCTCCATAGATGGCCTGTTGCTAAGAGGGGGAGAGGATATCAAAAGAACAATTGTTGGCCACATGTCCTGCTTATTTATACACTGTACAATTATGATGGGGACACCATTGATCTGCATGGCCCCAATTGCTGCACCAACCACATTGGATGGTGAAGCAGGAGTTTGGAAGATGGCCTGGGGCAGGTTGGTAATAGTGAGGACAAGAGAAAAATGGACAGTCCTGTTTCAGATGGCCATGATTGTGGCAATGAAAACACTCAGTGGTATGGGATATGCAGAAGATAGGGAGTCAATTGGATGGTGGAATGACTTGGATGGGAGAGAATAAGGTGCATTGTCCATGAGGGGGATGAAAAACATGAGGTTCTTCCTAAGGGATAGGGATGATATCTTCATTATCATCTTCTTTAGCAGAAGAGACAGAGGTTTTGGGGGGAGGTGGGGTGAGGTGTGAGGTGTGAGACAAACCAGGAGCGTCATTGTATTACAGTTTTTCTCCTTCATTGTTCTACCTATCCTGTTATTGGACATTTAGTCACTTGCACGTGGTGTGGTAAGTCAGCTTCTATCTCTTCCGCTTTATTAATCCTCACTGACTCCTCTGATGTTTCTATCACTTATCTGCTACCTTGATTTCCTCATTTGGACTTATTACACTCCACAGTTGCCTCTCTTATGATGACGAGTTCTCTAACTGTTATGGGTCTACATTTTTCCCCTTCACATTTTCTTTCTTATCTTATCTGATCACATCACATGATCCCTAAGGATCTAATCATCTATCTTATCGTGAACGCTCATTTATAGTTCATGGACTTAGAATCGTTTCATGCAACAGCTGCTTAGTCAGCTTGGACACTCAACTCTTTCACATGGATCTACAATCCACTTACACTGTCATGGTATTCACACTTCTCATTTCATTACCATGCCGGCTATTATTACATTATGCTTCTCTTCCATTTTACATGCGCATCACATGTTGTATGCTTCTTTTCTCTTCCATTCTGCCACACAGCGTGTTGGCCTCATGCTATGCTTCTATGCTTCCATTCCATTCCCATACATGCAGACAAAGCATTGCATATCGTAGATACAGTGTCAATACTGGTAAACACTGTTGTAGTATATAAACCCCCAATGCAGCACCGAAGAACTCCAGTCTAGTTCTTCTGGTCTTTTCCTCTCAAAGGTCCCAGTAGTAGTACTCTCTTCATTCCTCTTTGTCTTAGCCTTTCTTTTGTGCAACCCTTGAGCTTCAAGCTTTGAGAGTTGTTTCACCAATGAGATAGCGGCAAATATAGAGCACTTTATCAAGATGTTCCTCGGATGGGTTAGCTGATTGTCTTGCCAGTGCTATGACAGCATAGGTGATATCAGGGCGCGTGCCTAGCATCAGATATAGCAATGACCCAATCACTGTTTGAAATCTGGATCTCAGGGCTGCACTAGCAGTGCCTTCATTTGGCGTTGGGTAATAACCCACCGGCAGAGGAGTGGGTGCAACCTTGGCATTTGTCATACCACATCGCTCAATGACTTTGTCAAGATAGGCGCATTGATCCAAGGAGATCTTGCGACCTGAGTGGCGGATGCACATGCGGAGAAACTCAGTTGTCTCCCCCAGATCTCTGCATTCCCACTTCTGCATGAAGTGTGCTTTGATCTGATCTACTGCGGCTTTGTTAGGGCCACAGAAAAGAGCATCATCTACATAAATGATGGCTACAACCGTACAGGAGCCTTTCTTTTTGTAGAGAAAAATATCAGCATCAGACTTAAGGTGCTCAAAGCTGAGTTCTGTCATAGACTTGTTGAGGGTTTGCCACCAAGCTAACCCTGCCTGTTTGAGTCCGTAAAGGGCACAAAGTAATCAGAGCACTTTGTGCTCTTGCCCTGGCTTGGTGAAGCCTTCTGGTTGTTCCATATAGATCTCTTTGTCTAGCTTGCCGTATAGATAGGCGCTTTTGATGTTGAGTCC
Source organism: Baorangia bicolor (assembly GCA_038093395.1). NCBI lineage: Eukaryota > Fungi > Basidiomycota > Agaricomycetes > Boletales > Boletaceae > Baorangia > Baorangia bicolor. Next base: position 26,390 of record JBBPSC010000112.1, read on the forward strand.
AGAGATGTATCAGTTTTCAAGTGCGCCGAGTGCTAGCATTAAGTGCACTGTTTCGAATCGCACAACTGGTGAGAATACTTGGTCAAAATCCATGCCTTCAACCTGAGAGAAACCTTTGGCAACTAAGCGGGCTTTTTTATGGCCATCTGTTTTAGCATCAAAGACCCCGCAATTTTTAATGACCTTTTGATTTTTCAGGCGGTCTACTAGTTCAAAAACTTTGCGTTTTTTGAGGATTTGCATCTCATCACGGCAAGCTTGTTCCCATTTAGAATGTTCAGCCTTGGGTAGGTGAGCTATGTCTTTGTAGGACCATTCATGAGGTGGCTTAGATGGGCCATCGTTGGGGTCAATCGCTTTGGCAAGCAAGAAATGTGCCAATGGTGCTCCCCCATTCAGGCATAGCTGATCAATATCCATTTCAGGATTTGGGTTGGAGGGACCAGGTTCTGGTGCAGCTGGTGCTGCTGGTGGTTGTGGAGGCTGAATGGCCTCCTCCCATCGAGAAAGTTTCTCAGTGTCCTTAAATTGTTGGACTGGGTGGCGATCACCATAGACATTGTCAGGACGGTTTGGAATACACCTTTCGCACTGAGAGCGGCGGGGAGCTTGTGGTGGAGCTACAGGGCGAGGAGCCAGAGGAGGACTAGGAGTCCTTGGAGGTAGAGGAGGACTTTCAGCCCTAGGGGGTGCCTGATGCGGCACAGGTTGTTGCCTATCAGCAGGAGGAAAATCTTCATCTCCTTGCATGGTGAGGTCAGGCATGATCCCAGAGGGATCAAAGGGAGGAGCGTCCTGCTGGACGCGAGTGTTGCGATGCTTGCTAGCAGTCACACAATGAGGAAACATTGCTTCATCGAAAATTGCATGAGCAGATGTAAAGATGACATTGAGGGGGTAGCACATAAAAATGAAAATTATGCTCATTGCCTGGGGCAATGCCGATGTATGTCATTAGCTCAGATTTAGGGGCTAGCTTATCTTTTCGCACATCGGGTGATAGATATACGTAAGCGCCACATCCAAATACTCTGAGATGTGAAATGTCCAGTGTTTCACCATGCAACAACTCATATGGAGTGCGCCAGTTTATTCTACAGAGCAGGGTGCGGTTGTAGATGTGGATGGCATGTAGAACAGCGAATTCCCACCAGCTTGGAGGTAAGCAGGCCTCATGGTGCATTGCCTCAGCTTTATCCATCATGGTGCACATGAATCGTTCAGCACAACCATTCTGTTGAGGAGTGTGGGGGGCAGATTGCAGGATTTTGATGCCATGCTGCTTTAAGAGTGCATCAAAAGCATCAGATTTGTATTCTCCCCCTGCATCTGACATCCATGATATGACTTTAGCAGAATGCTGGGTTGATACCATTGAGAGGAAATCATGTGTGGCAGTGATGGCGCCACCTTTAAGGCACATGCATGATGCCCATACATGGCCAGTGAAATCGTCTACAAAAATGATCACATATTTGTACTTCCGATATGAATCAATCGGGAAGGATTTGAGATCCAAATGGATTAGCTCAAATGGTTTGGTGGTGTGAGCTGGATTATGCAAGAATGCCTTATTGGGCATTTTCCCAAGAGCACAGCCAGGACACAAAGGGTCTTTGGCGGGGATGGTGATATTCAGAAAATTCTGAGTGTTCTTCTTTGCATGCGAGAGAACATCGCGAGAGGGATGGGTGAGACGGTGATGGAGAGTCTGGTAGTCAATTGTATAGACAGTAGCCAGATGGGTGTGGGTGGTGTCAAAAGGGAGAGACATAATCGAATAGATTGAATCGCTGTAGAATCGAGGATGGAAGGATAGGTATTCCGATCCTGATTTTCAATAGAAAGTGATGTGCTGTGTATCACTGCGCACAGTCATGTTGTCTTGGAGGAATTTGCCCATAGATAATAATTGACAATTTATGTCGGGCACGTAATGGACTGGATATAGGCGCACAGTATAAGGGCGGCCATTTTCAGGGCGTATTGTCAAAAAGACTGTACCCTTGCCTGTGATCTGGGTATGACCATTGGCAGTGTTGAGAAATATCGGGTGATCCAGTGGCCAATATTGAGCAAAATCATCCATAGATATAGTGAAATGGAGGGAGGCCCCTGAGTCTATCATCCATTCATGCTCACGTTCAGCTTTTCCTTTGCCTTTGCACTTAGTACAGCCTGAGTAGGTGACAGAGTGTGCACATATTTCATCATTTTGACTACTTATGTACAGGGGAGAGGTAGTAGCTACACTATTAATACTCAATCCTAAAGAGGAGAGATTGTTAGTGTGTGAGCTCGAAGGAGAGGGAGAGGAGACTGACATTTCATTGAAAATCTCGTTCCTGAAAACTGCATCATCACCGTATAAAAGCACAGCATTGTTGAGCGGCGTGCTTGCGATACTGGCCGCGTTGGCGATTTTGGTGTCGACGTCCGAGCCATAGACATCAACATCCCAGGTCTTGGATGGAGGTGCGAGCAGCACTCAGGTGTGCTTCGTGGGAGTGGGGGTGTCGTCTGAGTCGTCCGAGTCAACTGGGAGAAGTCCCGGGAGGGGGACGTCCTCAGCGATGGGCGAGATATGTGCCACAACATGTTCGGTCGCAGGCGTGGGTATGAATGAGGGGAGACGCGCGGTGCCGAAATGCACTGCGTCAAGTGACGGGAGCCGAGAGGCTGGGCCTTTGAGGGTGCACGCGATTTTGGTGCTGCCCTCGAGGCCCATGTGCTGCGCTAGGGTGAGTGCACGTGGTGTGCATGAAGACTGGGGGCCTGTACAATGTGGCACCGAGGCGGTGCATGAGAGTGCGCGGGTCGTGCGCAGGCGTCGAGATGAGGTCGGGGTGTAAGATGGGCGGTGTGTATGAGGAGGTGGTGCCGATGTCGACGAAGGGTGTGGTGAGGGTGAGTGAGGTGAGGTTGCTGTGGTGGTCATGGTGGTCATGATTGGCCATTGACAACCGGTCGCAGTTCTTCCCCCCACGAGTGCCACGAGGGTGCTTTTTAGCGGCGCCCTTGCCTTTGTCCGAGTCAGCACGTGGCTTGTTGTTGTGCTCGTTGCTGCCTTTTTGGGGCGCAGACGAGTCGCCCGAGCCGTGCTGCTGCATTTTGAAGGAGGGCGCACCCAGGTTGCACTTGACAGTGCTCAGTTTCTGAGCGTTGGAGCTGCCGCCGGCGTTGCCCGATTTGGCGTGGGTGTTCCTGTGACGCACACCGTGCTGGTCCCAAGAGAGGACTGCTGTCTTTTGAATGGAGTCGATTGTTGTGGTAGTGAGTGAGTTGGAGGTGGTGATATTCTGAGCTATGACCTCCTTTTGAGGAGGGAGCTTTGCGAGTAATATCATGACCTGGACTTTGGTGGGAAATTTGAAGTCAGCCTCATCAAGGCGCGAAAAGAGCATTGCAAGACAGTCGAGTGATTTTCCAGGGTGAGAATCGCCCAGAATTTTCAGGTTGAGTACCGCACAGAAGTCCATGTATGCGGTGGCTATGCCAGATTTTGCATAGTCCGTCTTCAGCACGTCCCAGAGTTTGAGAAATGTGTCGTGCTTGCTGACTTTGGTGTGAATAGGGGGTAGGAGTCTGAGGAGGACTGATCCCATTGCTTTTGCATTTTGAGGTCATAGGAGTCAACGTCGTCTTGGTTGGATTTGTCTGTGAGTAAGGTAGGACGTGCATCAAAAACGACATGGTCGCCCATGGCCATTATGTAAGCACTCATAGTCGGAGCCCAGTCCATCCAGTTGGTGCCGTCGAAGAGAGGCACAGCTGCAAAGAGGGCATTTGATATTTTTGATGATGATCTAGAGAGTGGGAGAGAGTCAGAAAATTTTGTTTGATTAAAATCAGAACAAAAATCGGATGCTGAGCAGCTCGTTGATAGAGTGCTGCTCTCATTGATCAGATCATCAGTCACGGTGCTGACTAAGCGCACAACACAGTATCTGTCATCAGGTGAGTCGCTTGCTCACTGCTGCAGCCAATGAAGGTGCTGCAAGTGATGCTGTGGGGCTCATAACCTGTTGAGCAGGTACAGTGCTCAACCCGAAGGGAGCAATGTTGGAGGCAGAGCGACTACTTACATAGACGATGTAAAGAGGGAAAAACTCTTATATTATAGAGGCGCATGGGGCAGCCTTATATACATACTGTTACAGGTCTACATTTTTCCCCTTCACATTTTGCTTCTTATCATATCTTATCGCATCACGTGATCCCTAAGGATCTAATCATCTATCTTATCATGACCGCTCATCTACATTTCATGGACTTAGAATCTTTTCGTGCAATGACTGCCATGCAGTCTGGACACTCAAACCTTTCTCACGGATCTACGATCCACTTACTGTTACGGGTCTAACATTTTTTCCCTTATCTTATCTTTCGATCTTATCTTATCGCGTCACGTGATCTAATCAGATCTAATCATCTAACTATCGTGAACGCTCTATCTAATCTTTTGGACTTAGAACTTTTCGCGCAATGGACGCTCACTTCTACCGGATCTACGATCCACTTATACCTAGCACGGTTTCACCTTTTCACCTCATCACCGTGCAGGCTTATATTACTCTTCCATTCCACATGCGTTGTACGCATGTCATGCTTCTCTACTTCCATTCTGCCACATTCTCATGTGGTCCTCATGTCTCGCTTCTCTTCCATTCTATGGCTATGTTTCCACACCATGCCTTATGCACATGCCTTCATATATCGTAGATTAGATGTACACAGGTGTACACATCCATGTAGTATATAAACCCTCAATAGACGGCCAGAGAACTCCAGTCTAGTTCTCTTGGTCTTTTCCCCTCAAAGATCAGAGTAGCCTCAGCTTCTCCCTTTCCTCTTCCCAAGTCTAAGTGTCTCTAGTGCAACCTTTGAGCGACTAGCTTTTTGGGTTGTTTCACTTACCCTGTCACGGTATTCACCTTTTCACTTCATTACCGTGCCGGCTATTATTACATATATGCTTCTCTTCCATTTGATCCAACATGCACCTCACACATTGTATGCTTCTCATCTTCCATTCTGCCACACAGCATGTTGGCCTCATGTTATGCTTCTATGCTTCCATTACATTCCCATACATGCGAACAAAGCATTGCATATCATAGATACAGTGTCAATACTGGTAAACACTGTTGTAGTATATAAACCCCCAATGCAGCACCGAAGAACTCCAGTCTAGTTCTTCTGGTCTTTTC
>JBBPSC010000113.1:0-20573 GCA_038093395.1 Baorangia bicolor
GTTACATCTAGATGACGAACCATTTTCTACATACCATCTTCATTCGAGCTCAAGTGGTAAGGACTAGGCTACATTGGCGGCAAGACATGGCCCTGGAGTGTTGTATTGCGGCAAGATGCTAGCGGAAGAAGCAATGGTGTAAATGTATGAATTGCTCGACAATATTATCATCTCAACCCCTTTTTACGTGCCTGTGATTGAAAGCATCATCAACCAAGGGACGGTCTACTGCGTTTTCTACCAGTTTTGGTGGTTACCAAAGGTGTGGATTGGTCTGGTAAGAAGGGTTGGGCATCTGAGTAGACGGAATTTTTTGTGGGAGCACGCGAGATGGGCCTGGTGTGCTTTTGCTTTTCGAGCGACCCATTGACTGCTTTTGGTGGGGCAACAGTTTTGTTGGATCGGTAGGCGTAATCTGGGGCGCCTGTGACAGGAATGAGAAATGCGGTATCTAACAGCGGTCATCAAATAGACATACCTGCCATCTCTTTGAACAGTGGGACGAACACACCGAGAACTGCTTCATTAGACACCAATGATGCGTTGACAGAGTCGGTCTCTTGGATAGTATCAACTGGCATATCGTCATCTGCTTCGGCAACCCCGTCCTCTGCTTGTGCCGCAGAAGTCTCATCATCCGCGGTTCGTAGTCTCAAGAATGAATCAATCAGAGGCTCGAAGAACGTTTCTATAGGCGGCATAAGATGCGAAGGCGCATCGAAGAAGTTCGTGGTGTCACTACTTCTCCAAGGTACCACAACACCACCGCCTGACCCCAGATCCATCGCTGCTTCCCGGGTCTGTTCATTTGAATTTGACAGACCCGTGATTGCAGGAACACCGAACATTTCTTCGAATAACGATCTTCGTGGCGCGGCAGTGTGTTTTTGAAGCGCCTTGGCGGACGCCCCAGGGTCTTCGGGGAGTATGAAGTTGTCGCCCATGACTACGACACCATACTTGTGCGTCAGAGCTACTAGCGAGAAATCGCTAGAAAGTAGGAGTGATGGTTGGTAAAACCAGGCAATATTGAGAATACCGAATGGAAGGGTGTATTCCATTAGCGGAGTGGGAGAAATGGCACGGAACATTGTGACTGATGCAGACGTCGAGTCTAGGACGGTAGAATGAATCGTGATGAAGGTATCATGATGGGGATGCGACGTAAGCATGCTGTAACGATATCGATTTTTTAGATGCCAGGTTACTAGGACAATGATTTGTCAACATCGTGCAGCTGCGATTTTGGAAGGGAAAGCACCTGACTGAGTAACAACGTCCCAAACAACCAGGTCTACCCCTCCCATGACAGCCAAGTACCGTCCACTCCTGCCAATGAAGTGGGCTTGAGAAGGTTGACGGCACTCTTGGATGACGAATGATTGCTGGACGGCATTGGTATTGGGGTCGTAGAGTACGACAGAGCTGCCAATGGGAATGGCCAGGAGAGATCCATCGTGCGACCACGATGTATGTCTAGGGATATCTGACCTGAGACTAAAACTTGATCTTGGTGTCCACGAAACTGCAGGTTGTGTGTCAAGGTTGATTTGTAGTCTTGGCGCCTCGACGAGAGACCTCACCTTCTTCAATCCCCTTCTTGTTCCTGGCCCTTCGTATTCGCCACGCTTTCACATTCCCATCTTCCCCAGTGGTCACAACCTGCACATTCTCCACACCTGGACGAAATGACACAGAAGTAACCTTTGCCAATCCATGCGGTCGATCAATTCTTGTGTTCAATATCCAAAATGTCGTCTTTTTATCCCAGTACCAAAGTTTGAGGTATATTTCGCCACGGAAAGATTCATCACCTTCACGCCTGTCGATCGTAGCCATCCATTCGCCGCAGGAAGAAATGATGGCCCGCTCAACACGGGAAGGTTCGAGGGCCTTGTCCTCGCGTCTGGAAACGCGATTTGAAGGTGAGACCTCGAGTTCGGCTACGAGGGTGAAGGTGGAGGGAGAGTATGTTTGGAGAGAGGAGGGGTGAGAGGAGGGAAGGATAAGGGTTTCCGAGGGCTGATGGAAAGCGAGTGGTGTGGAGGATGAAGATGGCCAGGAATTTGATACAAAGGGATCTGTGGTATTGTAAGATGTCGTATCTTAAACAGATAAGACGTAGGTATACCTAATCTTATTCGGGCGAAAATGCGTGAAAGCTTGAGCGTGGACGAGCTTACAAATGCATAGCTAGCATCCGCGAGTCCCAAAAGATACTCTTCCTCCGCCGCCCTCGGTGGGGAGACAACAATGTTTTTTATCGGAGAGCCAACTCGAGGGACGAATTCTCGTTTCCCGGAATGTAACTGCCATATGACCAGGACGGACTCTTCGCCGCCGCTCAGCAGATATGCGCCGTTGGTGGTAAAAGCGATAGAAGAGACCGCGTGAGCGTGCCAATGAAGCGTCGACGTCTGAGATTTCTTTTCTACACCCACCACCTTGACAAGTTTGGGATCTAGACAATACCATAGTCGTACGACACCTTTGGCATCACCAGTCGCAAAGTAATCTTCGTACGGGTGCACAGCGAGACAGGTGAGAAGTTCCGGGGATACAAATTTGGTGAACCCCGACTTGAGGTTTGAGATTTGAGCGACGTATGCTTTGTGGCCTGCGATGGCGATCAATCGCTCGCCACTGGCAGAGATTGCGATGCCAGCTGTCGCTCTCGTTTTCCCAATCGGTACGACTTGGGACGGCTTCTGCGCTTTCTCGGAGCTACTCGTACCTTGTGCCTTGAGAGAAACTCGGAGCACTATACAACTCTCGTCCTGAAGAATGTCGTTGTGACCTGGCCTCGGGGGGTCTTGCGCTAAGAAAGATGAATGACTGTCATTTGAGAGACCCTCGGCAAGACTCACATGAACTTTTACTGCTCTTCTTATTCTTAATTGCGGCCACGAAAAGGTGGTCCTTGATTTTCTCATGTGTACACACGTGATGTATAGGCTGGTCAAGGCCAATAGTTCGTAAAAGCACACCGTCAAGGAAATCCCAAATCTTTATGGTTCCATCCAACGATGCAGTGATGAGCTGAAACGCGTTCTGAGGGCTCAGAACTGCGGAGGTGATGATGTCCGTGTGGCCATCATCCCGAGATCCGGGTAGCGTGGATATGATCTTTCCGGAGGTCGTCGAATGTATTTTGATAGCGGGGCCGACGACGGAGAAGAAATAGCTGGAGAGGAAGTCGAGTACGGCTCGAGATCACACGGAAAGGAGACACACCTGCCGTCTCTGGTGAATATGGGTGGATGTGAGCTGGTGCTAGAATCAGTGAGTGGGGACCAGCGCCATCGTCGTGGATGTTGGGACACGTTGGTGGTCATCGCTGGTCCGTGCACGATGTTGTCGGTTGCATGCTGCGATGTCTGTGGAGCAACAGCGCTCGCGTTTTGGATGGGTGCTGGCATATGGCCAAACGCCTCCCCGCCAACGAAAAATGCATCAGCCACTCATTCGGCATTCACCGGTCCAAATCAGGAAATGTTTTTCTTTTCTTTTTTTTTCACCTTAGATATGCGAGGCCACCTTCTCCATATGCAAGAACCGAAAACACTCGGTACTTGCCTACAGAGAAGGTATCATTGATTCATATCTATACGACAACAGCTCAAGCAGGGAGAACACATGGAAATACATAGAGAATAGAGTGCATCGCTACAGTCCAAAAACGTCCATCCAACGCTTCGCTGGGGGAGGTATCATGTCATCAAGGTATGTTGTCCTGCAAACAGGACTCGCAGTGAGTGGTACAGAGAACGGTGTCCGGCAGGCGGCAGATATTATGAATGCGACGGGTTCAGATCAACAGCTTTTGGAACCCACGAAAGAGCGCAAGGAGCGACAGTATGTTTGTAGGTCATCTTCGCTTGCAAATCGTCTCGCCTCGAGCATGGCGTGATGTAACCGTTCTTCCTCCACGAGCTCAGCCTTCGACAGCGGTTCACGTGGTGGTACTGACCATCCCAACTCAGCCAACGAACACCAGAGCGATACCCGCGCTTGCATATCTCTGTGATCCTCCTTCAGCACCCACAAGGACAACACAGGGAATCACAAACTCACCGCTGATACCGTTCAAGTAGCACCTCAAACTTGGCCCTACTCTCCAATTCATTCAACTCGAGATCACTCTCCCATCCCAACTCCCTCAGCTCGCTCGGTCGATTTCTCATCCTGTCCACAAGTTCTTCCCACATCGATTCTTGACAAGCAAGCACACTCTGGTAGCTCCAGTAGAGTTGCATTGCAAGTGAGCTCTCGTTCAGCTTGTCAACCTCCTCCAATGGGACGAGGAAACGGGAGCTGGAGCCACTACCCATGGTGCTTTCAGCAGACGACCAGTCGACAACATAGAGTGGCAGCTTCGTGGTCTGTGCCGTTTTGGGGGAACTAGGGGAGGGGGGGTCACCAGAGTTACTCGTCAGCTGTGTGTTCGCGTCCGAGATGGAATGGCTGCGGTCGAACAGAGAGGACTTCTCTGTTGATGCAGAGTGGCTGGTTCGTCTTGAATCCGTTGAGGAGAAGGAAACGGAGCTAGCTCGGAGTGTCGGCATGTCAGATGATCCTGTTGGCTGGGAGCCTGCCTCAGGTTTATCTACGTCTCCGCTCATTAGTAACGCGTTGGCTGGTAGGGGTTGTGGGAGTGCTGGTAAGGGCGGTATTGCAGGCATACGGAAGTGCAGGATGGGTGCAGAGATCACTTGTCGAAAATTGGACGTAAAGTGAATAGGAAGGATAGCTTGTGTCTGGTTAATACATCAATCACAGTGGAGGAAAGCAGATACCCACCAGTAGGTCGTAGATTGATAAACCGATTCTCAAATACACCATAATACAAACTTTCAAGCAGCACATGGTCATGCGGTAATGGTCTCGGGTCCACCGATGGGGGCGGTGGCGTCGCTCCTCGGTGATGCATGCCATTGGGATGATGGATCGAGTCGGACCGTTTATTGCGTACACGGAGAGGTGCCGTGAACCAACTTGGGAGGGTAGGAAATATGATATCTGATGGAAGATGATTGTCGGACGTCACTGAGGATGAGGAGCAGACATACCGTGCTCAATCACCTCCACGACACCACCTGGACTCAAAACACGGTTGACCTCCTATCGCCCGGCGAACTCATGAACATCCGTGATCTGCGGAATAGTACAGCGCGGCTTACTTCGAGTAATACCCCCCACTACAGATAGCAAGCGCGCACAAAAAAAGCCATATCAGAAGGTGCTCCACAACGCAAACGAATCCGACCGAGTGGTGAGGGATACTCACCTTGTTCTCGGGGATGCCCCTACCCAGACCATACATACGAACATAGTCGAACTCGTCGTCGTCAAAGGGCAATTTTGTCGTCAAGCTGAGATATTGTGGTACGTCAAACAAGCTCCGACTGGTTCCATGCCTGCCCCGAAATGATACTCACAAATTACCGTGTAGCCAAGTTATGCGGCTGGCTATCCCTGGTTCTAATAGTGATAGGGGTACTTGTACATCGACGAGGTCGAATCCGATCTAAAGATAGCACATGAAAATGCGCGGAAACGTTCCTCGATTAATCATACATACGAAGTGGCAGTCTGGCCATTCTTTGGCAGCCTCGAGAATCCACGTCCCACCCTAGAAAGAAAGGACAGAGATGTCAGCGTTCGGTGATATACCGGTCAGTTATGAGGTAAAGACAGGAGGGGGATGGCTAGAATCAAAGCAAAGACATACACCACATCCCAGATCAAGTGAGCGTTGTGGCGGGCCGTCCGTGAAGGAGGCAAACGACACTGATCTTGCCATACGCAAGACGAAGCTAAGGTCCAAGCTCTCGCTGCCATGGACAAACCGCGGATGGAGAGGTGTATGTTGAGCGAATTGCTCGGGAACCATGGTAGGAGGTTCACTCACAGCTCCAGGACCTGCCGGTCGTAACTCAATGGATATGGGGCCTTTTCTGGGTCAAATGAATGGTGTCTATGACCATGTTTGTTCAAGAAATCCTTATTCCTGGGGAGGACACGCCGACCGCTCGTGATGGAATCGGGTGGACGCGGAGGTGCTGCGACGGGCATTGCGGGGAGTGGCGGGAAGGCAAGAAACGCGATACTCATAAGTCAAACACCCGCGAATGAGAAAAAGAGAGCTGCGTGGGATGTGCTGTCGAAGCGAAGGGTGGTAGTGACGAGGCGTGGAAAGGCGACTTGCTCAGTGTCAAACGATGGACAACATTCATGATGGCGACCGTGACCCACGTCTCAGATCATGCACCGCTACCGTTCCTGGTCGCGAACAAGACACAATTGAACTACCATGAAACAATCACATAACTAATATCCCAAATTCGACCGAAACATGCCAAGCAGCAGCCCTCGCGATTTCAACAGCCTCGTCCAAAAGTCTCCCAGCGTAAATCCGCCAAAGAACGGGAAATAACTCATGCCACCATTCTGTCACTCCGTGTGTTAGCACGTCGCAAACTAACCAGCAATGTCTGCTCACCCTCCCATTCGTGATGACGATTAGCTCGGCGCTGCCCTGGTAGTTCAGCAAGGCATTACTCTTGCCCGCGAGCACATTCAGTACATTTTGGACAACTACTCCAGCATGGGAAGCGACCTTGGCCGCTTGTTTCTGCTCGGGCCACTCGATGACATCGCCTGCCGCAAAGATGCGAGGGTAATCGACCAGTTGGAGGGTAGGTTTGACTTTGATGAAGCCAGACGCAGAGAGCGACGATGAGCCCAGGGAAGCGACGAACGCTGTGTTCGGAGAAGGACCACGAGCCGAAATCTGTATTGGTGCGAGGCTCAGTTGGATGCAAAGTGGAAGAGTCGGGGAACGCGTACAACGAGATCAGCATCGGATATCTCTGTTCCTTTGCGGGTGACAAGGCCAACGCTACCTTCCTCGGGAAAAGAGTCTACATACTCGTTGAAAAACAACTCGACGCCACGGGCAAGGAGACGGGTTGCGAGACCCTGGCGGAGAGCAGCCGGGTAGGTACTGTTGAGAAGCTGGCGGTCGCCTTGAACGATGGTCACTTTCTTGTCCTATGACACGAATCAGAAGACAAGACCAACGTGTGAGAGACAAATGGGACATACGGGATATTCGTCTTTGAGTTCACCAGCCAGTTCTATAGGCAAGAGTGAGCAAGGGAACAAAGGTGGATGAACATGGTCGACTGACCGATACCGAGCGCACCACCACCCACGATGACGACGTGCTTGGCATTGGCAAACTTATTGCGCCAGGTGTGGATATGGGGCAACACATCGCTTTCGTGCAGAGGAAAGTCGACGGGCCCTTTCCACTTGGACCCCGAGGCAATGACGAGGATCTCGTATGGGATGCGTTCGCCGCTCTCCAGCACAACTTGCCCGCCAGACTGGGCGTCCTTGGGCTCGATGGACTTGATGGTGCCGACCCTGGTCTCGCCGTTGCCTTTCTTGAAGAGCCTGTCGAGGGGAACAAGCGCGGTCCGTTCGAGCTTGGCAGCTTCGCTGACGATGAGACGCATGGAAGCAGGGAGGGGTATGGCATATGGACGGGGATTGATGAGGACGAGGTTGTACTTGGATGAGTCGAGCTTGGCAGAGAGAGCGGTAGCGACTGCTATTCCGGCGTAGCCAGCACCGATGACGAGGATGGTTTTCTTGGAGGACATTCTGAAGTGTTCAAGGACGACGACATGGCGACGCTTTATAACGGGGGACGGTGGGGAAGGTATTGAAGAAGCTGACTGATAATTTCCATCGCGTTTCGGGATATCCTCCTCCTTGTACACTCAGATGCCGCCGCTCTCGGGAAAACAACGCAAAGCACAGCTCAAGCTCAAGCGCGCAATTAAACGCGGCGATGCCCCTCTGCCTTCAGAACAACCACAAAAGCGCAAGAAGAGAACCCGTCTAAACCCTCGCCAGACACCAGAGGCAAGGCTCGCAGCAGATCAGGCCGCGAGAAATGCGCGCAATCTCCAGAGCCAGTTTGTCAAGCTCGACAAGAACTTTCTCGATGACACCAGAGCATTGGCAGGGTCCATCATCCTCAGGAGACCCATCTCGAGCGACGTCGCAGTGCTGAGGTATGAGTGGATCACACCCACCCCGCCATGGTCCCAGCTGGCTCATCTCGCCGTGCCAAAGAGGCCCAGGTGGAGGTACCAGATGTCCAAGGACGAGCTCGACGCAAACGAACAGGCTTACTTCCGCACCTGGCTCGCCCAGCAGGATGCGATCGTCGAGCAATGGCAACGCGCATTGAATGTCCCGCCATCGACTGATCAGACGATCCCCTCTGCTGATCCCGCGAGCGATCGTGTCGACGATTCCGAGACTCACCCAATGCCCCATCCGCCCACCCACTTTGAAAGAAACATCGAGGTTTGGAGACAGTTGTAAGCTGATCCCCCATCCTCATCTCTCAGAGACTGAGATGCCAAACACGATACATCCCTCCATCGGACGTGATACAGCTGGCGCGTCACAGAAATATCCCAGATCCTTCTCGTGTTGCTCGACTCCCGTTGTCCAACACTACATCTTCCTTCCTCACTCTCTGCACACCTCAATATTCCCACCTCTTCGTCTCCGCAGAACGACCCCAGTCCACGCTCGAAACAATCCTCAAAATCCAAAGCTCCGCGCGTCATCCTCGTCCTAACCAAGGTGGACATTTCAGGTCCTGCACGTACTGCATCTTGGACGTCCTTTCTCAATGCCAATTATCCCGGTGTACCAGTTGTCCCAGTCGAGGCATATGCACCGAAACCATACCTCACAGTCGACCAAGGACCCACTCGGTACGAACCACATCTACCAGGTACTTTTAGGGAAAGACTAGTCCGTACGCTCAGGGATGTACACGAACAGCTGCTCCAGCCTCCTCAGTGGGTGACGGCACCACGTGCCGGGGAAAGCGACGAAGAACGACTACAGAGGATTGATCAATGGAGACCCAGAGTCAAGAGGGTCATCGACTGGGATGGCGTCCTCAAGGCGAAAGGGAAGCTGGTTGGGAAAGTTGTCGGTGGCGCTGCGGTGCCAAAGGAGCAAGACGTTCAACACGAAACAGAAGGAACGGAGGTTGACGAAGGAGATGATGTCAAGGTCTCAGACAGCGAAGAGGAACAAATGGGTGATGCCTACGAACGGAAAGAACCCGAGTTTCTGACCGTTGGACTTATTGGTAAATGGTGCCGCTCGTCTCCTTGACAACTATTCAATCGATTTGTGCTTTCACAGGTCAGCCAAACGTAGGGAAATCATCTCTCTTGAATGCGATATTTGGAACGTCGAGAGTACGTGCATCACGAACTCCTGGGAAGGTGCGTGATCCCACTGTTTGTCGTTTATGCATACACCCCTGATCAAACCACCTCTAGACAAAGCATTTTCAAACCCTCTTCTGGACCTCCGATGTCCGCCTTGTTGACTGCCCGGGACTCGTTATGCCCTCATTCGTACCGATGGATATCCAAGTATGTGTACTTCTTTCAATTTCCAGTGACACCGTATGCATATCCAAGAACAGGTTCTTTCAGGCATCCTTCCTATCTCTCGGATCTCTGCGGTGCCTTTTTGCGTACACCAACTTGCTCGGCTTCTCCCCCTAGAACAGATTTTAGATCTTAGACATCCTTCATTGTCTACTTCACCTGCCTTTGCAACGGTTGCGTCGACGAGCGGTCGCAGCTCAATCCCTCAGTTCAGCAAATCTACCTCGAAGGCGAAGTCTACCTCTGAACTCGCACCCACTAATGCAACTTTGGTTGAAGATAAGCGCACTTGGAGACCGGGGCAGCGCCCGCTCGAACAGACCAATGTTCAGTCCAGGGTACCAAGATGGACAGCGAATGACATCATGACCGCCTACGCCGAGAAGAAAGGATGGGTCACTGCCAAGGCTGGGAGACCTGACATACATCGAGCTGGAAACGCAGGTGGGTATATACCAGTTGGATTCGTTCGGAAATCGTGTTGACAGTCTGATGTGTATTTGCACAGTACTGAGGTTGGTCGCGGAAGGGAAGATTCCGTGGGGATTCTGGCCCCCTGGCAGTTCGGTTTCGGGTGATGACGGGATATGGCTCAAGGATGGAGTGCAGTGCCACACGTGGGACGAGCTTGAGGATAACGAAGGCAAAGACGAAGAAAGTAGTGAGGAACAGGACAGTGAAATGGAAGAACTGTCGAGCGAAGAAGAGGACACCAAGGCTGGGATCAGGGTTGCATCTGGTGAATCGGAGGAGGAGGAGGAGGAGAAACCTGCTGTCCATGGAGGGAATCTTGGCAGATTTGGGGCGCTAAGGATTGATGATCATTGAATAGATAGACCAAAGTCAGGGGTTAAATAATTGGTCAACTGTTGTACTCTTTTACTCCCTAATGTTGAACTCGTGGCTTGGTAGCATCTCGAGTCGTCGCTCTCATCCCCGACAAACACTTTCCAACCCACCGACAGCCCTCGGTAATGCCCAGTCCGGCCCTTCAGACGCCTCGTCAGTCTCCCAGTCCACCGTCGAGCCCTTGCAGACACCAGGTAACCAGACCTCGGCGTCCGACGTACCACTCGACGAGGTGCATTCGCATATCAACGACCCCAATGTCTATGCACCCACTCCCAGCCTGATTCACAGCGCAGAAAAGGAGGCAGGGACTCTGAGGACATCCGATGCACCAACCAGTCTGGACGCTACGACGTACCAGTGTGACAGCGCTCAGATCACCAAGCGGGTCTCTGCGCCAGAACGCCTCGAAGGGACCCTGTTCACGCCCCAGGACGCCATCATCGCGCAAGTATTTGGCAAGTCTGTCCCGCCTGTGACCGACCTCGCCAATGCTACCCCACCACAGCCCTCGAACGCACCGCAACCGTCTGTATTGATGATGACGTCTGACTCATTGCCTCCGCCTCCCTCGATGCAGACCGCTCCCTCGTCGAGCGTGCGGCCAGGTCCCACATTGACGATCTACGAACCTTTTTCGGGTGCCAAGCTCGGCGAGCATACGCCCATCTCACCTTCCACGGCCACACCGGGAGAGCCATCTTCCTCTGCTCCCCTTCCTGCAGCGGACTCCGACCGCAAGCTATGGTCAAGCCTCGAGCGCATTTTGGAGCTTCAGGCTGAAATAGCTGCGATGCATGCGGACATGGAGGGTGTTGGTGGGAGGGGCTCGGGGAACACCCACATGGGTGGAATTGCGAGTGCAGGCGCGGGTGAAGGCGGTAACGCTGGACCCGGGAAGAGATCGAGAAGGGGTCAAACCTTGCCGGTCGGCGACGAGGAACCTGAGGAGCCTGAACCAGAGGGTGGTGCTACAGGAGGAGCTATCTCAGAGATTTCCACAGACCGTTCTGATGGCGAGGACGATGATGAGGACGATGAAGACGATGACGATATCCACGGGTATGGCAAGAGGAGGCGAGAAGGAGAGTTTGCTAGACTCGCAGAGCAGTTTGCACAGCGAAAGGCGGCTATCGGTGGGATTATGAACAAGGTTCGTACGATTCATCGCCCAGTCTTGCCCCCTGACAATGACCTCTCCATCCGACCCAAACAGCTCGACGACATCTCGACGGCTCTGAAGACATTCCATGCACTCCCTCCTCCGCTCTTCGACCTCGCAACGTCCACCTCCCGCACGGACACCATGTCGTCCGCACCATCAAATATTTCAGCGACATCTTCTCCCCCGCCGCTTCGTGTGTATACTGGGCGGTCATCGTCTCCACTTTCATCCATCTCTCCATCTCAAGCTGCGACGGTCACTCCTCCTCTCTCTCTATCTCCGCCTGTTCCACCGATATCGACTTTGGCGTCTCCGTCCTCGGGAGATTCGAGTGCCCCTTCTGGACTTGGATCTATAGTCGCCCCTGTGTTGCCACAAACGGCTTTGCCAACAATCATACCGGGGACCCCGCATGTGGAGAGTCCGGCTGATATGGATCCTGCACAATCTATCTTCCAAGTGGTGCCGCAAGCGGGTGAATGCTAGCGTCGCATGTTCGCAACATCAGCTATTTTTGTCTCTAATTCCACTTAGCATGTCCGCTGTCAGTTGTATATCGATTATGCACTGGACTAGTATTGAAAAAAGTAAGAATGGATGCCTATCGTAATGCCCCTACATACACAGGTGGTGTCAATAATCAAAGAAACACAAATAGATAAGTACATCACACAGATCTTGAAGCGGATCCACAAAATAAATACATACTAAGATGCCAACAACAGGAGCCAGCCCAGTCTGTGCCAAAGCCTCCTCAAACTGAGGCACCCAAAGTCTCCAGCGCAGCTTTCAACTCTCTGATCGCGTGCTGTGTATCTTCGTAATCAAGCGCCGAAATTGCGAACCTACAATGCTTTTGTGCCTTTGAAATAACTTTTGGTGTGAGCTCCATTTCTCGTGGAGGTGGATATGCAGGTATGTGCATGGAGTCAATCGCGGGTGGCGGTACGACCGAAGATACAGGAGGCGCAGAGGATACAATCGGCACGGGGGGATGTTGAGGCACGGAGAAGGTTGGTACGGAGTGAGGGACGTGTGGCGGTGGAGGGAGCACGACGAACGAAGGAGCACTTGCTCTCGGGGAACCAAACGTTGCTGACCCAGCGGCTGGTGCATAAGATGGGGTTCCAGTGGGTACGAACCCCGGCGGAAGATCAGAAAGTCTGGGAGGTGATGAGGACAGGTCTTGGGCACGGAAAGGCGGGGACGCCGACGTGTGTTTAGGAGGTGATGATCTACCTGGGGTGTCGAGGGAGAACCGCACCCTACCTCGGCCCCTGTCCGCATTGAGAGCAGCATCCTCGATGGGCTCGTCGTCGCTGCCTGCGCCTTCCATCTCGGTGCTAACCCATGCGGTCCTAAGCCCGCTGCTACTGGTCTGAGCTGTGGCTCGCGTCAAGGGGTCGACAACATGTTCGTGCCAGTTGTTCAAGCTATCCGAACTCCCACCGGTGCTATCTGCACCTCCCAGTCCTGGCGTTCTGGCTAAATCGAACCCGGGTGTGGCGGTAGTGCTCCAGCGCCCAGGGCTGAGGGCTTCATTGTCGTGATTACCCTGTCCCGGGAGGATCGGGAGACGGTTCGCGCGGGCGATGTCTGCAGAAGGGATGGGGGGTGGTGGAGACTGGCGTTTCGGGGAGCGAGAGGATGACTTGGTGGGAGGAGATGGTTCTCGAGGGACGGGCTTTGGTGGCGTCGGGGGTTGCTGCTCCGACACAAATTGATCCGACGAAGATGTCAGGTCAGGGTCTAGATGAGACCCTGCAGGCCCGGGAGTTGGGCGTCTGCCTTCGCGGAAGGCTTTGGCAATATCAGCTGCTTTCCATTTGGCGTATTTCAACTTGCTCTCTGTCTGTAAGACAGTTAGTGGGGTTAGGCGACGATTCGGAGATGACCAACCGATTCGGAGACGTCAGTCTTTGGGAAGACTTGAAGGACTTCAAAGAAGTTGGCAGCTGCCAGAAACTTCTTCGCGGTAGACCTGTGGCAAGGGACGGATGAGATGTTGGCTCGCGTGATGGAGAACGAAGAGATACTTTGATGCGTTGCCAGCCCTGTCCTCGTCGTCTGCCATATTGAACACCTTCAAGGCAAAGTTTTCGACGTAGGCCGCACTAGCTGGCTCGATGTCGATGGCGTCGTTTGGACCCATCTCTTTCTTGAGGCGTTCGAGGGCATCGAGGAGGTTGACGAGGAGATTGCGGGAATTGAAGTCCTGCACTTTGAGTGATATGCCAAGCTGCGCGGCGTAGTAGGCACCTACGCGTGGCGGTCAGGAGATGTCGGAGAGAGCGAGATGTGACATACACCAATACGCGACAACAGGTTCGCGTTCCACGAGTTCTTCAGCGCGCTGAAGATGTGGTGCGATGGACTTGAGACTGGTTGAGATTGGTGGTAATCCGAGAGACATGATTGTTGTATGAGATACGCGACGACTGTGGGTTGTTTTATACCAGCGACCCGGGATGACGCCGCAGCTGGCAGGAGCGGAGTAGGCGCGTGGTAGACGCGAGGCAAGGCGCTGACCTTTCCTGCGTCATTCTTGCCTTTCCTCGAACAATAACGACTCCACAATTCTACAGGATGGTTCATTGCTCCGCGCCAGGGCCTCGAGGCTCGTTGTATGTTTCAACTACTAACCCGCTATGAAACACAGGTCCATCATGATTCTTTCCCCCTTGGACTAGATCGGGATCTCTGCCTCCTAACCAACGAACAGTCCACTTCCAAATGAACCCCGTCATGTATTCGCAAACCGTGCTTCTTGTTCTTGCCCCACAGCAGGTGCCAACCTACCATCACCATCGATCGTCCTCCAACGTGTGATCAACCAATGTCACTATCCGGAACAGCGCAGCGCGAAAATCCTTCAACCAGGCTCAGACCTTCCATCCTCCTCGCACCAAACCTGTCTACAATCCCCTCCTCAACCCTTGTTACGTCTTCCACCACTTCCTCTTTCATTTTACCTCCCTTCGATCGGTCTGGAACGCTTGCCAACTTCTCCGATGCCGCCGCGTATTCAACCAACCAGTACGCCAGTTCCTCAGACATCGCCACGTCCAACTGGTTCCCATCCCTCCGCTCCATAACCTCCATGCGAGGTCTCCTTCTCGCCGAGATGGGCGACTCGATGGTAGAGCTGGACGTCTACGCACAACCCGGTGGTTCAGGGTACCGTGTCGGACAGAGGATCGACCAGGGCTATCTCACGCCAGGTGGAAGTACAGTTCCGACCGTGGTGGGTGCGGCATTCGAAATGGGCAAGGAAATCTGGCGGGAGGACAGCCAGGATAAAGGTAGCCGAAAAGGTACCTGGAGGGGGAGGGGAGCCACAGCGAAAGGGAAAGGGAAAGTTGGAGACGACATAAACCTCACTCCTCACGGCGTGGGCTTGTCTACGAGCGACACCTTGCTGCAGATATCCGCCCCGCCCCATAAGAGCACATCTGAACTACGCATCCTCCTGGGCAACTCCGCTTTCCGGCTCAAGCGCAATGCGTCCGTCATCCCGCCTACATCGTTCCACAGAGTCCTTAGTACCGGGGCGCTCTCTACCATTGAGAACGACGATCTCTCCCCCGATGCTCTTGCTCTCGAGAAGGCGAAACCACGCGCCCGCGTTGAGGTGGATATCGTACTCGAGAGCGAAACATGCGTCCAAGGCAGCGCACTCAAAGGCCATATCACAATTCACGTCCGCAAGAATGCCAACAAGAAGCAAAACACTCCGATTCTCCTATCCAAAGCAAAGGTTCGCGTCGTAGGGTACGAAGCAATCCCATACGGAAATACACGATGCACGTTCTATCAATGTACAGCCCTTTTGTCCTGCGTCGCACCTGCTTGGGATTCCGTCTTAGCAAGCCCACCTGACAAAGATGGCTGGGCGGAGGCGAAAGAGGGCGTTCACCTGTTACCCTTCTCGCTGACTCTCCCCGCAGACGGAACCTGTGGGATTGCCAAGGGGTCTCTGAACATTCATTCGGGCGTGGCGCTCAGATATTTTGCGATGGCTTCACTCAGGCTTAAAGATCCAGAAACCTCGGCAGAATCCGTTGCACATTTTTATCGGTCTTGCGAGATCTGGCCTCGCCTGTCGTTCACTACGAAGCTTTCGCCTGCCCCACGTCCATTAGTGAGCGAAGCTGCGAGGACCGTATTCATGGGAGGGAGCGGAAAAGTAAGGCTGAGTGTAGCGATGCACAGACTTTATTGGGTTGCTGGGCAACGGTGTGTCATTCACCTGCGAGTCGTCAACGAGTCAAAGAAGACGGTGAAGGGAGCATCGATTACCCTTCAAAGAACCACAACTGTGTTCAAGCCGCTCGGAGGACGAAAGGGAAACACCGATACTGATCCGGATGCGTGCGAGACAACGACGATGAGAAAGGTAGTCGCCGCGAGTGTGCTTGTGATGGGGCAAAAATGCTCCAAAGGGCATGCGAGTGCAAAGGGGTGGTGGACGGGAGTAAGGCCCGGAGATACGGCAGATTTTATGCATCACATTGTCCTGCCGGTGAGTCTGTTTTCCGTTGGATCTGAGGGGATCATTCTGATTGACGAATGATAGCCTGATGCCTTATCTGTGGCTCGTGTGAGGTTACTGGAAGTGGAATACACCCTCAACGTCAACGTTACCACGGGTAGCCTGTCCTCGGACGTCGAAGTCACCCTGCCGATCAGGATCATCAACTTCCTCTCCATTGATCCCCCTCCAATATCCGCCATTTCACATTTGCACGGACGGCTTCGCGCCAAGCCGCAACTCGGGGCACGCAGTGAGACGTGGTACCGCAAGTCTCGTTGCAATGACGTGGCTGAAGAGACCGTGCCTGGAATGAAGTACTCAAGCACTGATATGACGGTAGTGGCGCAAGAAGGCGAGATTGGGTCAAGTATGACCCAAAGGTCAGTTGCCTCCCAGGCTGGAGTTTCCCTAAGAGATGGAAGTGGGGACTCGCCATCTGTCTATCCCCCTTCCGAGTCGACAGGCACTATCACACAACGCCTGAACGTTACCGCGTCTTTGGACGAGATCGATCGTGCCATTGGGACCGACTCGCGGATACAGAATTTCGTTACGGAAGCCGGGCAGTT
Organism: Baorangia bicolor; assembly: GCA_038093395.1. Lineage (NCBI taxonomy): Eukaryota > Fungi > Basidiomycota > Agaricomycetes > Boletales > Boletaceae > Baorangia > Baorangia bicolor. The sequence continues at coordinate 16,618 of JBBPSC010000113.1, forward strand.
GACGGGGTCAGGATCAATGGGGTCCCGGCTTGGTTTGCGTGGCCCGCGTGGCCCACGTCTTGCGTCACTGCCGGAGGCGATTACTCCCCTGGATCCACAGGAAGAGAGCACGCCACGAAAGCATCAGAGATCAAACACGTTGCCGGACCGCATGCAGGAGAGGGGGAAAGCGAGCAAGGAAACCGTCAGACCCTTTGTTGGGAGGCAACCAGATATGACGCGAGCGTCTTCGATGCTGGTGGCAAGGACTGGTACGGATGAAGATTTCCAGAGGGGGATGAAGAGCAGGTCCAAGTCGGAGTTGTTGACCACTCTCGCTAGGTGATGAATTGGTACGGGGCTTTGATGTTTCGGTGAAGCGAAAGGTGCGACCGATTGCAGAATCATTGGAATATGTTCAAGAGTTTGGATCATTCAAATTGCAACACATACTGCTACAAATTCAAAATAAGCTGCCTAGTACATTTCCAGACTCATGCCATCATGGATCTCGTAGTCTCCCAGAGTGATGTGATCCTTGTAGATTGTGTACCTTGGAGACAATGAGATGGGTTGAGGTGGGAGGACCGATAGCTCACCATTTCTTCAACTGAATCTTCCTATAGTCCGTACCTGTCTGCGCAGCGATAAGTCGCTTGAGGTCGCCGACCGTGTCGTCGGAGCTGCACTTGACACGAACTATCCGACGGTCAGATAAAGTGCGAGAAAGCAAGATATGATGGCAGACCTTTACGACCCAAACGATCGTTGGCAATAACCTAGATAGAGTAGTGAGCGGGAGTGAGCCATGTCAGCTGCGGGCACGCACTTCAATCAACGCCATCGCTGTCCCAGTCCGAGTGGAAGTGTGATGTGTGACACTGGACCAGAGTCACATGTGACGAACGCGTGACAATGCGCGTTCCTGCGGGGAACGTGACAAACCTAGATAAATAGCATTTGTTCGATGGCGCTCGCAACGCCAGTCAGAACGGGAACAGCAGCGGCGACAACGACCGCGTATCGTGCATATCCTCGACAACAGTCTGCACAACGATCAGGACCAAATGTCACAGACGACTACGAACGTGAGCGCCATCCCAGACCGTCAGCAATGTGTTGACCATTGCCCTAGGATGGTACACCGAGCACACAGCGAACAATCGCATGGTCCTCTCGCTGCGTTCCACAATCCATGCCGAGATCGGATGGGCACTGGACAGACTTCACAGGCTATGCACCAACGACCTATTCCTTCTAAAGTCTCTCCCGGGTCTTACTGACGCGCTGTTTGAATGGCCCGAATGGTATGTCAGGGAAGGTCACCTCGAGTCGGAAAAGTATTCTTTCTTCTCCTTGTCTGCGGAGGCAGACAGAAAGCGCAGACATGCCATCGAATCCCTCTTCGTCCTTCGTAATTCAGCGACAAACGAACCCAATGCGCTTGAGCTCGCCGACTACCGGCGAACACAACCTCTGATTTTCAATGCTCTCAACAACCTCGATCCAGAGTCCGATGCCAATACCGAGTTTATTCTCAACATCATCGAGCTTTTGCAAGCCATCTCTTTTCGTGTCGTCCTCCCCCATCCAGACTCTGTGGAGAACAGTCCACTCCAGACCCTGCTTCGGATGGCGGGACACTCGTCGAATCGCACCCTCATAATTTCGGCCCTTACGGTTCTTGGACAGCTGTTCATGTACCCTTCGAATGTGTCGCGGCTTGGAGCCGACTCGCCAGCCCTCGAAGCCTCAATACGATACCTCCCGCTATTCATGGACAAGCCTCTTGTCGAGGCCTCTTTGAACTACTTGTATGCACACCTTTCGCACCCGCCAATGGCAAAGGCATTCCTCCTCCATCCATCCATGCCGAGTACTCTGAGGGTTCTCGTCAGCCTTTTACTCGTGGAGCAGGTAGAAGAGGAGGTCTCTGTGGATATCACGGGTCCAGTGCGCACAGTGTCTGCCAGCACGACTTTTGCTACGCCAGATCATGATCTGACAAACGAAGAGCTGGAACGGCTACTGCCCATACCAGAGCCGACGCGGTGTTACGAATGGTATGTCCCTCTTGTTTGTGTTTCATACATTCTGCTCACTTCGTGCGCCAGGATGAAAACTATGTTCGTCGCAGAGCCAGACGGCGAGCTCACGCAAGTCGACTTCTGGAACCTTTATAAAGACGCGTTTACGCCACACGTCGAGCATTTCCCGGTGCTCGTGGCATCAGATGTAATCAAGAACGTCAATGTCGTGTTCCCACAAGCCCAAGCTATGGTGCTTCCTGGTCCACCCCAGCGATTTATTGTTCGTGGCGTTAGTCGGAGGAAGGAAACACAAGACAGTCAACGATTCAAATGTCAGTGGGACAGGTCCCAGTGCAGCGCAACTCCTTCCTCAAGTATCGGTGAATTGTACGATCACCTGATTCAACATGTCAATGATCTCGAAGCAAGTCACCCGCCTTGTCTCTGGTCCAGTTGTGCTGCTGCGCGAATGCCTAAATCGTATCTGAGACTACATGTCCTCACACACATACCAAGTTCGCAGCCTCCCGCCAGACACCCATCGCAAGATGATAACATCACAGTCGCCGTGGAGGACACCTACCCACTGGTGAATCCGACTTTACGTCCGCCACCGCCACCACGTTCTACATCAGTCAAGTTCCCCCGTCCAGTGGTTGATCCCCCATCCAGCTCTCTCACAGCGCTGCTTATAGTCCGCGTCCTCTTTCACACTTCGTTCCTTGCGACTGACCTAGCTCCCCGACCGGACGGCGAGCGGTTTGGGTTCCCTGGAATGGTGGAAGAGGATGACGGAGAGACCATGAGTGAGGACTATGTGGGTGAGGTGGAAGGGGAGAGGAAAGGTCGTAGGGCATTTGTGGGAGTTAGAAGGATGATGGAGGGCGTTAGGATGAAGGACGAAGCGCTTGCTAGTTGGATTGCAGAGATGGTCGACGCAGGGTTCGACGGATTATTGCAGTAGCAAATATGTCGGAATGCTAGCATAAAAGTCCACAGGCATCTGGACGTCTTTACTTCCTAGGCGCTCTCTGGGATTTGGACAGTAGTGCCCACCTCGTCACCGGCAGGCCTCGGATTACAATGGCTTGGAAACCTGTTCCTCTCAAACTTGAGGTTTCATTATGCCTTTGCTGATTTTATAGTACACGATCGACGAGTCTTCGGAACAGATCGCTACAAAGAGCGTTTCTGGCGCGTCCACAAGCTGGTTGTCTAGCGCAGCGAATGCATCACGGATCCTGTGAGAAAAGTGAGTGGAAGGTAAGCCACGCTGGAGGGATGCTCGGACGTACCATGATGTGGTGATGGATTCTGCAAGTCCGCATGGCACGACGACACCTGTCGATGGTGGCTCGCCTGCAGTCTGTCGCCACAGGAAGGTGATGAGATGGGCACTTCTCGCAATGTAGATGGTACGCACGAGTGACGGCCGAAGCCCTTTGATCGCGCCGCGTCCACACTTTGGAAGTTCGAGCACTTGGATATCTGTCCATTTCTGTGCTGTGTGCATACCATGATGTTGGTTCGAGGTATTTCATTGACTTGCGAGGGAAAAGACATACCTAGCGTAACATCGTTGAATGTCTGGAAGAGTGGGCCGGCAGACTTTGGATATTTGCTGATGAGCTCTGCGAGACGGGGATGCTGGGGACGATGCTGAGCAGGTCTGGGACGATCTTTGCGATGAGGTACTTACAGTCGGGTGGGACTGCATGGTAAATACGGATGCAGCTGGTCGCGGCGAGCGTCATCACACACTACGACATCTCCCTCATGAATACCTCTCGGATATCATCAAAACCAAGCTCAAGATATTCTGCAGCAGTGAACAAGATCTTCCAGGCAAGCCTCTCTTCAATGAGTGATGAGTTCTAGCTTGACTTGAATCCAGGGCCTTAGCCCAGCTCAGATATCGCCCAATGATACGGAACATCAGTTCTGGCG
>JBBPSC010000113.1:20583-31564 GCA_038093395.1 Baorangia bicolor
CGCCTTACCAAAAGATGAGTGTCTACACGCACACAAGGTCCGACTCTTGTCATCATTAGTGCATTCATGTATGCTGACTAGCTATGGACGTCGGCGTCCCGTTAGTAGTCGGTTCTGAACTCGCTGTTCATAACATGCGTCAGCTTTGCAGCTAGGAGCGAAGAGGATGCGATCGTCCGGCTGCGGGCAATTGAGATGCTGTCAGTCGTGCTGCGATGCGTACTAGCAAAGAACCTAGCAGGATGGGAGGTCATGGTGGTTTTTGCCGGTGAAATCAATGAGAGCGACAAGGTGTTCATGGTGAATTGCGACTAGCCATAAACGAGCGATTGAGACGTTGACGGAGGGTGCTTTCGCAGGGGTTCGTCGAAATGATCGCTCAAATTCTCGGAGACGACAAGGCTCCTGGTGCGCTCGGGGTTGACGTCTAGTTCGCGTCGTGATACTGATAGCACACGGAAGCTGCCATACGCCATCGAGTCCTTCAACTAGCCATTGTATACACGAGCAACATCAACCAGCTGAGCCCCGGCGCATACCTCCTCCGCAGAGACCTCTTCCCTTCCTTAGTGAACGCACGTTGATGATTTTACTTGCCTATGGCGACTCACTGATTTGTTCAGCAGCTCATCAAATCGCCTGAAACGGAACGTTATACGTTTGAAGCGACCCTCTTACTTTCCTTTCTCGCCAATTTTCATAGGTCAGACGCTGCAAAGCTCAATCCGTACCTTCAGCATATCCGGGACACTGGCGACATCGAATTGATGAGGAAGATATGTTGGGCTACGAACTTCGCTTGTGATGCCGCTGTCAGGTATGCATCGGGGGCTACTTCAAAGGTGGAACGGATACTGAAACTACTTGCTACTGGCCTTTTCCAGGGCATACCAAGAGATCTCCGACGATTCGATACCGACGTTCGCGAAGACGGTGGGGACGTTGATCATGTCTCTGAGACCCGATCGTGCATTGTCCTCGCAACCTCTAGACCCACCGCGAGAATTGTTCAAAAACCAGTAGGCGTATTGTTGCTCCTTTGCGCCTCCCAACCTTTGACGGCGAACGCGACTTGCAGGCCCATTGAAGCTAGCGTCTCCCTTCTTCCGCTTTTTGAGTTTCTCTTTTTCAATCCACTTTTCACGCAAGTATTCACGGACACAGCACACTCTGACAACGGAGGAACAACCACGTCCAGAATCCCACCTCTGTCATATACCGTCTTATCATTATCCTCATATTTATTGACACACGGGACGTCATCTGCTTCACCACGTGCGATGGCATATGCAAATCTTGCGATGAATACGTTGTTGATTATGGCCGAGAACTCGAGAGTGATGAATGTCTTTTGTGGACAATCTGTGCAACCCATCAGGCTTTGTCGTCAGGTATGCTGTTCTTTCAAAAACCGTCCAGGTTTATTCAGTATGTGCTTCTGAATGTAGCGACTACCATTGTTGCCTACGCCAGCGTCGACACGTCCACCGATTTGTGCGCTGCTCGATTGCTGTGTACTATGGCTTCGGCATAATCTCCATAAACGCCTCGAAGTGTACACTTATACGTGGGTCGTTTCCAACGAGTTACTTTCAAGATAGTGTCTGACATTGGGGGCAGGACGTGTATCCGGACGTGCTACCGTGTCGTCTGGTACCTGCAAAAGGTGCGAGTACGGATAGGTGGGTGTTATTCCCCGGTGTATGTATAACATCTCAACAATGGGCGAGTCGCAGACTACGACTGGTTGGAACTTTGGAAAGCAATAATTGCAGTACTTGGATTCCTAGCCAGCAAGCTGGACCATCTAACTACGACAGGTGGCGTCGAGAATCTCATACAAGAGGTGGGTGACAAGTGCAATTGAATCGGGGCACGAGACTGAAAGTGGCCGGAGACGCTCCGATTGGTGGATTTTGCGGTATCAAAAATGGAAGTCCTTTTGGCAACGCCGGGAGACGTTCACGTATTTATCGTACGTCATGCTTGTTATCTCCAAAAATGTGTTGACGGACTCGGAAACGTGTAGTACGAGTTGGTTCGATCGTCGATCGTTGTTCGAAAGCAGACGGGGATTCTGCAAACGCTGGCGCAGCCAGGCTCCATGGACCGAAGGACGTCGCTCCGGTCAGAGTCTGCGTCAAGGTCGCTCAGGCATGTGTTGTCTGTGATATCGTATTATGAAGGGGAGATATCGATGAGTGGTGCGCAAACGGCCAAGGAATCACTGCGGGTTGTTGCCCGACTTGTGGACAAGGATGGTGTGCAGGGTATACAGGAGCGACATGAAGAGGAAGACCCGCGGTGAGTTGAATGGATAAATGCAGCTCGCAGACGGCATTGACCCTGTGGGAGAGCAGGGACCGGGGAGAGGATGTGATCGGATTTATTCGTTACGGTTGCGCCGATGGGCTCGCACTGATGCCCTGACGATGGGCGATGCGTGTAAGTTGGGCTTGCAGTATTTGGGACGTGATGGCATGGGATTACCACGGCGCTCCGCTTCCGTAGTGGTATCCTCATTTGGTACGCGACTGCATTGCTACCACGTCAAAGAGACCATTTTCCGGAGCAGCTCGAGCTCGAGGAGAGGATGGACTGCCCGTTGAACGCCCTCTGCACCTGCCTGTCTACATGATAAACGCTGATCAACATGTGGGTCTCGCGTGGCAGGGCTGATATTCCATAAAAGGAAGTTGTTAGATGAAAAAAGATTTTTTTTGTGTTTCATGATGGTGACCCCGAGCATGGACTCGGAGGGAACGCATTCAGCCATCATGCGCGTCCTCGTCCTCGTCGTCGATGTCGACGACGGACTGCGAACACAGCCCGTGCACGGGCCAGGTGACGGACATGGCCGCGTTACTCCTTATCGACGCGATTCTCAGACCTTTCACGAGTCTCCGTACAAAAGCGTAATCGACTCGGTGTCCGAACCTGGCTCGGTGAATATCGTCCACCTATATCTTTCCTCTTGCCCGATCCCTCCCTTCTCTCTCCATCTTCTCTTCCTCATCCATGGCAGCCCTGCGCTCCGCATCTGCTCTCAGACTCGCCCTCTTCTCCGCCGCTCCGAAGCGCACCCAGCTCCACGCGCGGTGTCTCGCAACGGCCAAGGCCCCCTCATCGCTCTTCGACTCCCTCGACACCTTCACCGACAGGCACGTCGGTCCAGATGACCATGAGACCGCCCTCATGCTCTCGAAGCTCGGTTACGATACCCTTGACGCCTTCTTGTCCGCCACCGTCCCCACAACCATCCGTATCCCCGCCAGCACCATCAGCGATGCCTCCATGCCCGCGTTCAGCGAGTCAGAGCTCCACGCCCGCGCAAAGGCCCTCGGAAAGCAGAACAGCCAGTTCACGAGCTACATCGGCATGGGTTACCACAATGCCGTCGTTCCTCCCGTCATCCTCCGCAACGTGAGTCTTCCCTACTTCGCCCTCTCTACGTTGCCTGAAACTGTCACAGGTCATGGAAAATCCCGCCTGGTATACCCCGTACACTCCGTACCAGCCAGAGATAGCCCAAGGTCAGGTCTCGTGATCACTTTTCCCTTCCCAGGTCTGATTTCGGTAACAGGCCGTCTCGAGTCCCTCGTCAATTATCAGACAATGATCATATCATTGACGGCCATGGATATCGCAAATGCCTCCCTTTTGGACGAGGCAACCGCCGCAGCCGAAGGCATGGTCATGGCCTATGTTCACTCCGGCCAGAAGCGCAAGTCTTTTTTCGTCGATAATGCTGTTCTTCCACAGACCATCGCCGTTCTTCGCACTCGCGCCGAGGGCTTTGGCATCCGTCTTCTCGTCGGGGATGCCAGTACGGCCCTCAAGGACCCAGAGCTGTGCGCTGACCTCACTGGTGTCTTGCTTCAATACCCCGATGTTAATGGCCAGATTTCCGACTATCGGGAACTCACAAACCAGGTTCACGCCAGCGGTGCACTTGTCGTCTGCGCCACCGACCTTCTCGCCTTGACCTTGCTCACTCCACCTGGCGAATGGGGTGCTGACATCGTCTTGGGCAATTCGGCGCGTTTCGGCGTACCGGCAGGCTACGGAGGTCCCCACGGCGCTTTCTTTGCCGTTACGGATAGTCTGAAGAGGAAGATGCCCGGTCGGTTAATTGGCCGGAGCAAGGATACGATGGGCAACCCAGCATACAGGCTGGCTTTGCAGAGTCAGTGACTTGAGTTCAACATTGAATGACACCTCACGTTTATAATTAGCCCGAGAGCAACACATCCGTCGAGAGAAGGCGACCAGCAACATTTGTACTAGCCAGGCCCTTCTCGCAAACATGGCCGCCATGTATGCCATCTACCACGGTCCAGTCGGTCTGGCGCGCATCGCGAAGAAAGTTCATCTGTTTACCCAACTTCTCCGCGCCAGCGTCGAGCGTCTTGGGTTCAGAGTCGTCAATGACGCCTACTTTGACACCTTGACTATTGATGTGTCTCCCGTCTGCAAGAATGCAGAGGTTGTCCACGCTGCAGCTGCTCTCAAGTTCATCAACCTTCGGAGGGTGGACAGTACACACGTCGGTGTCACCCTTGACGAATCTGTCGCTCACGAGGACCTTAAAACACTGGTCAGCATATTTGCTACGGCGGCCTCGGGACCTACAGGGATTCTTACCAGCCTTCCCGAGCTCACTGCCACTGCCATTCCTTCGTCGCTTGCCCGCACCTCCGAATTCCTCCCCCATCCTGTGTTTAACTCGCACCACTCCGAGACTGAGATGCTCCGCTACGTCTTCCATCTTGCATCCAAGGACCTGTCACTCGTCCATACCATGATTCCCCTCGGCAGCTGTACCATGAAACTAAACAGTACCTCCAGCATGATCCCTCTGACTTGGCCAGAATTTGGTGGTGTACATCCATTTGCTCCAGTTGACCAGGTAGAGGGGTATAAGCAGATCGTCAAGGTATTATCAAATCTGTGACTCGTGTTATCTGTGAGACTGATAGTGTGCACAGGAACTCGAGGCAGACCTCTGCAGGATCACTGGATTCCACTCGTGCTCCGTACAACCTAATTCAGGCGCCGCCGGCGAATACACTGGTTTGACCGTCATTCGCGCGTACCACGAGTCGCGTGGAGAGGGTCACCGTGATGTATGCTTGATCCCTTTAAGCGCTCATGGTACCAACCCTGCTGTACGTTCGATTCTAGTGCAAAAAGGCATTGTCAAGCTTACATTATTGCTATAGTCTGCTGTCATGGCTGGTTTGAAAGTTGTCCCTGTCAAGACGCATGTAGATGGAAACCTCGATCTCGCCGATCTCAAGGCCAAAGCTGAGAAGTACAAGAACAACTTGGCCGCGTGCATGGTAGGTCCTACCTTCCCACACCTCCTGACTACCTAATCTGGTGCCCGTAGATCACGTACCCTTCGACATTCGGTGTATTCGAAGATGGCGTTGCAGATGCTTGCGGGATTATCCACGAGAACGGCGGACAAGTGTACTTGGATGGTGCAAACTTAAATGCTCAGGTTGGGTTGACGAATCCTGCCGTTTGTGGTGGAGATGTGTGCCATCTCAACCTCCACAAAACATTTGCGATGTAGGCGTGTATCATCGTCTTTGTAGAGGCGAGTCTAACCATTTCACCAGTCCCCATGGCGGCGGTGGACCCGGGGTCGGGTGAGTGACAATATTCAAACTAGCACCCGATGTCTCTCATCCATCCTCTTTTAGTCCCATCTGCGTTGCTGAGCATCTCGCACCATTCCTGCCCTCTCACCCGCTCGTCCAAACTGGTGGAGAAAAGGCGATAAATGCAGTCTCCGCTGGGCCCTTTGGAAGTGCTTCCATCCTTTTGATCTCCTGGGCCTACATCAAGATGCTAGGCGGCAATGGTCTTTCTCAATCGACCAACGTTGCGCTCCTCAACGCAAACTACATGGCCCAAAGACTCGCAGGACATTATACCATCCGGTTTAAGAATGCCAATGGTCGTGTTGCACATGAACTGTTGATTGACCTTGCAGAGTTTGATAAGGCTGTTGGCTTGAAGGTCACAGATTTCGCTAAGAGGCTGCAGGTGAGCAGATCTGACCTGCTGACTGTACCGATGAAGCTGAATCATACGTTGATGAAAGGATTACGGATTCCATCCACCAACTTGCTCGTGGCCCATTTCGACGTGTATGCTCATCGAACCTACTGAGTCAGAGACTCTTCAGGAAATAGACAGGTCGGTACTTACATCGTCTGGAGGTCGTACTCATGAGTCATTTTCTTGCCTATTTTACGCAGATTTTGTGACGCCATGATTCAAATTCGCAAGGAAGTCAACGATATTATTTCAGGCAAACAGCCCAAGGACAACAACCTCCTTAGAAACGCTCCTCACCCGCTTTCCGCTGTTGTTCTGTCCGACAAGGAATGGAATCGGTGCGTCTCGATTCCTTACCATGATTGACAATGTTGACGACTTGCTGCAGTCCGTACTCCCGAGAAGAGGCCGCTTACCCTATGCCCTGGCTGCGGGAGAAGAAATTCTGGCCGACGGTCTCCCGTATTGATGATGGTGTGTACCTCAATATATGCACTTTTTCGTCCTCAGCTGATCGATGTGAATGAAGCTTTCGGTGACCTCAACCTTGTCGTAAGTTTAAAGGTTTTGGTGCTGTCAGGTTTTTCATTACTGATTCGATGTTTCTTCAAGTGTGACTGCCCCTCGGTGGAAGAGCTGGCATCATTCTGAGATTATTTATTATCTTTTTAGACATCATTCTAGATCTCACCTTTAGGTTACATAGTGGGTTTCTCCTTCAGATCTCGTCATCGCACGCGTTATGTTCAACCACACGCTCTGTATGATACCACTTGAATTGTACCCGCCGCTGCACAGCCGATCCGATGACATTTAGACGATATATGATTATTCTACTTTCTACCAATTCTATGTCCCTCCTGGCTTGATAACAAACCCTCCAAGATCAGCAGGTAGACTCTCCCACAGCTCAGGAAGATACCGCTGTAGGCGCATAGCGACCTCGTCCTGCTGATTCGTCCTCGTCGCAAATGTCAGGAGCACCTGAGCAGTCGCCGAGTTCGGCTTGACGTCCTTTTGGCTCTTCCCCATCTCCAGACAGACCATCTTGACAGCATCATTCAACATCCCATTCCGACACATGCACTCCACGTATGCGTTCCAATTGCCCTGGTTGAGGAGGAAGGATCGCTCTGAGAGCTTCTTGATCGCTTGTTCCGCAAGCGGCCACGCGTTGGCGTACCCGCAAGCGTCCAGGATAATCGAGACGCTCGCGTGATCGTACGTCTCGCTGATGAGGAGTACCTCCCAGACTCTGTACGCTTCGACGAAGAGGCCGACGCGCTGGTATGCGTCCATCAGCTGATTCCAGAGGAGGGTATCAGGGGTAATGGACGGATCGAGGGTAAGGTGGTCATGTACTCTGCGGACGGACGCAGCGAGTCCGAGGGTATCTTCTTCGGAGGCGTCTTCTGCGAGCTTGGCGAGCCGCCTAAGAAGGGATGCGTAGACGTACGGGGTGATCTCGACTCCTGACCGACGCATGTCTTTGACGATCTCAAAGTAGTGCCAGATTGGCGGCACGGCAGGTTCGTGGTGAAAGGAGAGGCGGGACAGGACGTAGAGGATCCACCGGTATCCTTTGACGCCGATATCCTTTGGGTCTTCGTTTCCCATCACCCTTCTGTACGCCTTGAGAGCGTCGTCAAAACTGGACGAAGAACGCATGGCCATGACGATAAGTGAGGCAACTGCGACATGGCCATCGGGCTTGATCTTTCTGGCTTCCATGTCCGCAAGAAGATCTACGGCGAGTTGGGAATACTTTTTCACGTCGAGCGAGTTCGCCATGGCGCGTAGGAGAGTCCCGTACAAGTAAGCGTCGGGCCCCAGTGAACGCTGACGACCAAAATGTCGTGTCGTGGTAGCATTGGAAGACGATGGTGGGATGGCATGAGAAAGTTCTCGATAAAGCTCTAGTGCTTGGTCTATTAGTCCATCGTTGTGGTTCCGGAAGGCAGAATCGCAAAGAGCAGCGACGAGAGGTTGGATAAGAGGGGCATCCGGCGTCAATCCACGCAACCTGAATTGACGATAGATCGAATGAGCACCGGTGAGGTCATCTGCTCGGACGGCATTGCCGACAAGGATCGACCATTGCAAGGGACCAGCTTTCATCTGCAAGGCCTCTTCCACGTACTCCAAATCGGCGACCTGCCGACTGGAGCGTAACATAATGGTAAGGGTATGCGATGTAACCTTGTACCCTTCCTTTCGGAAATCTTCGCAGAGCCTGACCGCTGATGCCACACCACACTTTTCAACCTCGTTCTCCAAACTCTCCTCCCATTCCGCTTGGATAGCATTAGATTTGACGACGCGTTTGCTAAATCGTCTCTGGAACTCTTCCTTCACCTCAGCAGCTTGTTGGGGCTCGTTGAACTTCATAAAGCCTTCGAAAAGCATTTCTGCGAGGCTTTCGTCGTAGCGAAAGGAATAGTTCTCTATTCGATCGAAAGCACTATAGAACTCGCTGACGGGAGCACCCGAGTTGAATAACGCCCTGAAGAACATCCTAAAGGTGTTGTTATTGGGTTTGCGTCCCGAGTGAGCCATCTTTGACATGGCATGTCGAACGAATTTAGGTTGACCATTGTCCGCGCAGTAGTTGAGAAGTGTGTGCCAGTGCTCGAGAAAAGGTCGGACGTTTCCTGGCTTTTCGTGCATTTGGCTAAGCCAGTTGAGGAGGGTCTGGACATTACCGTTCTTTATCAACCCTTGCAGGATATGGTTGTGAACGTCTGCATCGACGCGAAGACCGCAAAGAGGCATCAGCTGGCCAAGTATTTTCTCGATCAAGGCCAAATCCTGTTGCCTAGCGGAGACAGCGAGCGTGCCGAGAATGTGCAGAACTTCATCCGCCGACAATGCAAGTTTGTCGGTAGGGCTCTCCGGTAGCGAGTTGAGTACTTGGTTGATGTGGGAATGAATCGCGGTCAACTTGCTCGATGGAGCTCGTGATATATCACCAGAAAGGCTGGTGAAGGTAGCGGAACGGTATGTCAACCTCATATGCGTTGTGTTCAGCCATCTTCTGATGTCTGGAGTGGTCACTGTCCGTTGCTTGGTGGTGGAGCGAGTGACCGAGCGGTGAACGCTGACTGCGATCCGTTCCAATTGAGAAGATGCGCGGCTAAAGGACATTCATGCGCTCAAAGGTCGTCTACACGTCCTGCAGTTCTTTGGTAGAGTTTTTAGCGGATAAAGCGCGCAGCCAGTTCAGCAGAGACGATACCTTCCAGCGCTTGACGAGTACCTGCAAGTCACCAGATGCCTTGGAAAGAGCGAATTCGTGGGAAGATGAGCAGTGCTCGTACGGACACGTTTGCTTCGTTCGACATTTCCTTAGACCACAAACATCACCATGTCAGAAAAATTCAAGGAGTTCATGGACGTTCCCCAACAATTCGTCAGGGATGGAAACCAGGTCTGTCGTTCACTCCGGGTCTCGCAGGAAATGGTCGCTCACTGGCTATATAGTTCCTGACTCGCTGCACAAAGCCTTCGCAAAAAGGTACTCGGTCCAACCTCTTCCTCCGAGCCAATCACTCAAGTGTTCTTTTCAGAGTTCACCCAGATTTGCAGAGCGGTCGCAATTGGTTTTGCTGTCATGGGATTCATTGGCTACTTTGTCAAACTCATCCACATCCCAATGTAAGTATCACATTTCCCTCGTGCATCGTGCCGGTCTGAAATATCACTCTCAGAAACAACATTCTCGTGTGCGTACCCTATCAATATTCTCGTCCAATATCGTATTGACTTTGGCGACAGTGGTGGTGCATAGTCTATCTCGTGCACCCTGTCTCGTGCCTCTTGTCTCGAGTCTTTGATCCCTTGTACTTTACTCCTTCCCTACGACCGCTATTACCAAGTTCTGCACTTGCCTCGGTAGTGCGATAACGCTCGTCGTCTGTGTGGAGCGGGTCAACGAGTGCAGCAAATAATGCGTGCTTTATTCCGCGCGCAAAGGGGTGGCATATCAATGAGTTTTTCATACTGGCACGCTGGGCTCTCTTGGTATTTCCTCAGGGAGTCCGATTGGCGCCAACGTGGGATCGGATCTTGAAGCAGCTCTAGCGGTTGGCACCTCCAATTCGGATGATGACGAATGCTTTCGCCCGCGCAGGACGGTTGTCCATAAAGGTATTATGCCCTGTGTCGCGGTATTAAGAATATGAACAACATCTCGCTAAGAAGACAACGTGCCTCTCGCGAGCCGAAGACGATGAGCGCGCCCAGTGGAACTGGAATCGAAGTGAGTAACACAAGTGAGGTGACGATGAACCGGACCTCACGAGCAGCTGGGAGCATATATGTCACCTCTGTCCGCAAGTCGCTCAAGAAAAGTATCGCAGAGCTTGATTCTGTTTGTTAGAGGCAGGTCCTTCAAGTGAGGCAGACTTACGTGAGAGTGACACATGTATAGAGGCAGAAAAGGCCAACCCGAAAGTAGAGTGAACGTGACCGTGGTGTCCGAGTGGCGAGTGGGAAGGACGTCTTTATGATCTTCCATTGGCGGTAGTATTGGACCGTTATGACGGCTGGCATGATTCGTGAAAAGAACCATGGACTGCTATCACAGGAACATACCTTCCAAAGCAAGCATTATGACCATCACTGCGGCGCAGAAGGACGGAACGACGACAGCCCTGCACGTAATGGCGGTCAGCATGGAGCCGCATGATGGATGATGCACGAGTCAACTGACGGGCGACCGAGTTGAATGATGCAATATAGCCCGTTTGAACGCACCGACTGCGGCTGTGACATAATAAACTAGGACAAGGTTTAATTAGCCAGTCCGAAAATGCAAGCTGGCACTGACAGTCCCAGCGCCCACTGAAAAGATAACGAAGACCAGGTAAGGCGTGCCGAGCATCTGGCACGAGGCGTTAGAATGGGAAGC
>JBBPSC010000114.1:0-31543 GCA_038093395.1 Baorangia bicolor
GAAAAGACCAGAAGAACTAGACTGGAGTTCTCTGGCATTGCATTGGGGGTTTATATACTACAACAGTGTTTACCAGTATTGACACTGTATCTATGATATGCAATGCTTTGTCCGCATGTATGGGAATGGAATGGAAGCATAGAAGCATAGCATGAGGCCAACATGCTGTGTGGCAGAATGGAAGAGAAGAGAAGCATACAATGTGTGATGTGCATGTTAGATCAAATGGAAGAGAAGCATGATGTAATAATAACTGGCACGGTGATGAAGTGAAAATGTGAACACTGTGACAATGTAAGTGGATCGTAGATCCGTGTGAAAGGGTTGGGTGTCCAAGCTGACTAAGCAGCTATTGCACAAAATGATTCTAAGTCCATGAAATGTAAGTGAGTGTTCATGATAAGATAGATGATTAGATCCTAAGGGATCATGTGACACGATAAGATAAGATAAAACATAAAATGTGAAGGGGAAAAATGTAGACCTGTAACACCTATCCCCAGGAAACTTCCAAACCTTGCCACTCCCCAGCCCCATCATTGCCTACAACATAGATGGAACCCCCAATCAAAAGGGAACCATCAAGAACAACGCCTTCATCCCTATCTACTCCAACTCGTTCTCCAACACTGAAAGACTCATGGTCACTCACCTAAGCTGTCCCCAGGTTATACTCGGAATGCCCTGGCTCCAGAAATGGAACCCTCGGATCAACTGGAAGTACTTCACCCTCGACATCGACCCCATCACTCCTGAAGAACCCCTCTACCCCAACTGGTTTGACCCTAACCCTGACCACAAAATTGCCACCCTGTTCGCTCAAAGGTATTCCCAAGGGGTTGAGAGGTCTCTTCATAAGTATCCTCCCTTGAACAGAGCTGATGAGGAACACATCAACAAGGTCACCATATCTACCCAACTCAACATCGCCAAAAAACCTAAGGAAGTATCCATCCTGGACTTTTGCAAAAACTACACCGATGTGTTCTCGGAAGCCATGCATGTTGAACATAGCGCTATTAAGCAGCTAATCAACTCCTATATCATATCTTATCTAGTATGTAGATACATGAGAGATCTTATCCTTATACAGAATATACTTACATAATCTCTCATTTCTGTATGTATATAAGGCTGCCCTATGCGCCTCCATAATATAAGAGTTTTTCCCTCTTACCATCGTCTATGTAAGTAGTCGCTTAGCCTCCAACATTGCTCCCTTTGGGTTGAGCATTGTCTCTGCTCAACAATGCACTCCCAACTCCCTCCACACCGATCCTTCAACCACACCATTGAACTCAGAGACATCTTTGCCCCCAAGGTGGCCAAGGTGTATCCCCTTAACCCAGCTGAAAAGGAAGCTTGCAAAGCTTTCGTTGAAGAACATCTGAAAACTGGTCGCATTATTCCTTCAAAGTCCCCCCAAGCTTCTCCCTTCTTCTTCGTTCCAAAAAGTGATGGATTGCTTCGACCTTGTCAAGATTATTGATATCTCAACTCCCACACTGTTCGGAATGCCTACCCCTTACCACTCATACCTGAGCTCATCGATGACATGAAGGACGCCACATACTTCACCAAGTTCGATATCCGATGGGGGTACAACAACATTCATATGAAGGAAGAAGACCAGTGGAAAGCTGCCTTCATCACCCCCTCGGTCTTTTCGAGCCCACAGTCATGTTCTTCAGCTTTTGCAATGCCCCCAGCACCTTCCAGGCTTTCATGAACCACAACTTTGCAGATATGATCGCTAAGCGATGGCTCAAGATTTACATAGATGACATTGGCATTGCCACCACTGGTTCCCTCTCCCTCCACCATGAACACACTTGTCACGTTCTCCAACGCCTTCGGGAGCTGTTACAGGTCTACATTTTTCCCCTTCACATTTCGTTTTATCTTATCTTATTGTGTCACGTGATCCCTTAGGATCTAATCATCTATCTTATTGTGAATGCTCACTTACATTTCATGGACTTAGAATTGTTTTGTGCAACAGCTGCTTAGTCAGCTTGGACACTCAACCCTTTCACACGGATCTACGATCCACTTACATTGTCACAGTGTTCACTCTTTCACTTTGTCACCATGCCGGTTATTATTATATCATGCTTCTCTTCCATTTGATCTAACATGCACACTACACATTGTATGCTTCTCTTCTCTTCCATTCTGCCACACAGCATGTTGGCCTCATGTCATGCTTCTATGCTTCCATTCCATTCCCATACATGTGGACAAAGCATTGCATATCGTAGATACAGTGTCAATACTGGTAAACACTGTTGTAGTATATAAACCCCCAATGCAGCACCGAAGAACTCCAGTCTAGTTCTTCTGGTCTTTTCCCCTCAAAGGGTCCCAGTTGTAGTACTCTTTACTCCACCTCTTTACTCTTAACGTCTTAGCCTTTCTGTGTGCAACCTTTGAGCTTCAAGCTTTGAGGGTTGTTTCAGTCAGACGGAACAGGTTAATCGAGATCTTCAACAGTATCTCAGGTTGTTTATGGCCAAGAGGCAAGGAGAATGGATGGACTGGCTTGCGCTGGTGCAATTTAATTATAACATACGGGTTCATTCTGCAATGGGCAAGTCTCCCTTCTCAGTTATGTGCTCCTATGCCCCGTGCATGGAAATCAAACCCTTGGCATCCAAGGCCCCGGCAGCCTCCAAATTTGCCAAACAAATGAAAAACACGCTGCACGAAACAAAAACAGTGCTCAAGATAGCTCGTAAGTGCATGACAGCCCAATCCAAGAAGAAATGCTCAAAAGCACCTATTTATAAAGAAGGTGACCAAGTTTGGCTATCAATGGAGCATCTAAACTTGCAAGAAACTTGCCAGTCGCATAAATTAACTGAAAGGTGGCTGAGCCCCTATAAAGTAAAGAAGATGATCAGAACGAATGCGGTTGAGCTCACGCTCCCATAATTGATGAAGACCCACCCCATGGTGAACATCTCATGGGTAAAACCTTACAAGCTGTGTCTGCCAGGCCAACAAGCAGATAAACCAGGTCCTGTGCTAGTCACAGACAAAAACGTAGAGGAATATGAAGTTGACTTCATAGTGGACTCTAGATTGAAGGGATGGTGTCTTGAGTTCCTCATACATTGGAAAGGATACAGTGAGGAGGATAGGACGTGGGAACCCGAATCAAATCTCACACGGTCAAAAGGGGCCATAATGGACTTTTATGTGAAGAATGCAAATGCCTCATGGAAGCTGCAGATGGCTCAAGCTAACTTTGATTCTTTATTTAAACCTTATGAGAACTTTACAGACACTGGAGTGGTTTGTTGGAATCACCTGGAAGTTGATCCCTAAACAGGGGGTAGTGTTGCAAACATGTCACATAACGTATCATGTGACACTATCTTATCTTATCATTTTCTCTTTTTCCAAGTCACGTGACTTCTACCACTTTCAATCACGTGACCATGAGAAGGTCTAGACCCAATTATGTGGACTCTTTATAACTCATAGGGCTAGATCCTTATCTCTTATCTATGACATCATAGTACAAACGGTCTAGACTATGACGCATGCTGACGTCATTGCCTCTAATCCTCAACATAAGTTATACTTAGCCTACCCTAAAGTACCTGCCCTAAACGTAGTCAGTAGGTATATAATCTGAACAAGCACCACCAAGAACTTTAGTCAAGTTCTTGTTGGTTTCCCCCAATCTCTTGTCTCTAAGCAAGCCCTCTAGTGTGATTTGGCCCAAGTCATTATTTGATTTGAGGTTGTCAACAGAATCTTGGATCTCAATCTCCGACAATTCCTTTGAAAAGCGTAGGTATTACCTAAGTGTGTGGGCACAAGTCCACTCTTGCATATGCGTCAGTACTAAGGTAACTTCATAAAAAGAATGTGCCTCACGTGGACATGGCGTATAGCCAAAAGAAGCAAAGGGGTTGTGTGGCGGTGTTTAAACATATTAGACCTGCTCAAGGGTACTACTTCAAGTGCCTTACAGGCTACTTGACTTTGCTGCCTCTAGTGGCAGGGACTACGTAAAAGAAAGGGGCTCAAGAAAGTGAGAGAAGAGGTAGGGTGTGGAAGGAGGTCTCCTATAAGCCTGGAGTCCGGCTGTATCCCCTTAATGCTGGGGGCCGTGTGTAATGATGAGAGGGCATCTGAAGACAAGGTGTGATACAAGGCAAGAAAGAGTAGTCAAGTTCTAATGTTGACAACCTCAAAACTAAGAAAGTCTTGGGTTGAATCACACCAGAGGGCTTGGTAGAGGCAAGAGATAGTCAGGGAAAACCAACAAGAACTTGACTAAAGTTCTCAGTGGTGCTCGTTCAGATTATATACCTACTGACTATGTTTAGGGCAGGTACTTTAGGGTAGGTTGAGTAAATACTTGTGTTGAGGATTAGAGGCAATGATGTCAGTGTGCATCATAGCCTAGACCATCTGTACTATGATGTCATAGATAAGAGATAAGGGCCTAGCCCTCAGAGTCTAGAAAGAGTCCACATGATTGGGTCTAGACCTTCTCACAGTCATGTGATTGAAAATGGTAAAAGTCATGTGACTTGGAAAAATGAAAAGATAAGATAAAAGATAGTGTCATGGGATACATCATGTGATGTGTTTGCAACAAACTGCTCTTCCTAGGAGCTCCCCTAAAAGCATTGGGGGTAACAAAATAAAGTCTTCAGCAACGGCCAGAATGGATCTTTGCACCCAAATCACAGGGCACTAGTCGTGTACCCATAATGACCAACTGAGCAGCACATTGTCTCTTTCAACAACAGTAGAAGTATACTCTGTCACACTGAGCAAGTGATTCCCCCAGATATCTGCTCCTTAATCCTGGAGTCCAGGCAGTGATGAAAGTTGTTTCCAAGTGTTGTGAATCCATACCAATTAAGGTGTAGGACTGACAATTGTGCACAAGGTAGAAACCTCCTTGCAGTGCTCACTAGCACTGGCAGGACAATGAAGTCAAGGAGCCGAAAACCTTAATCTACTCCCTCAATGCTAGACCCCTTGATAGAGGTAGTGATGCACGAATGGGCAGCATAGACAAGTGGAAATGACTGAGGTCTTCAGCTGTTTACACCTGCTTTATATATTGTTACAATTGTGTGCACAGACCAAGCTGTGTTACAGATAAGAAGTACATATATGGTAACTGAAGATAAAGGTGTGAGGGGAACAATGCAGAAGTTATATCGTAAGGTATAAATATTGATGTATGTAAATGAAGCATGTTCCAGATAGGGGCAGAGTCTAGACTCTGTCACCTGATCTTTCCCACAGTCACATGCTTTGGATCACATGACAGTTGAAGGTTTTGTAATCATATGCTGAGGCCATATGACTATCAAAAGGTTTAAAATGATGAAGTCCAAAGTAGTAGTGTAAATAGTTAAATTCTTTAGTGGTGTCTGTAACACTCAATTATGTCTCTCCCTTTTGAGACCACCCATGCACACCTGGCTACAGTCTATACAATTGACTACCAGACCCTACATCACTGTCTTGCCCATCCCTCTTACAATGTTCTCTCACATGCAAAGAAGAACACCCAGAACTTTCCAAATATAACCATCCCCACCAAGGACCCTCTATGCCCTGGCTGCACTCTTGGAAAGATGCCTAATAAGGCTTTCTTGCATAACCCAGCTCACACCACCAAACCCTTTGAGTTAATCCATTTGAATCTCAAGTCCTTCCTAATTGATTCATATCGGAAGTACAAATATGTTATCATTTTTGTAGATGATTTCACTGGCCATGTATGGGCATCATGCATGTGCCTTAAAGGTGGTGCCATCACTGCCACACATGATTTTCTATCAATGGTATCGACTTAGCATTCTACCAAAGTCATATCATACATGTCAGATGCAGGGGGAGAATATCAATCTGATGCTTTTGATGCGCTTCTAAAGCAGCACAGCATCAAGATCCTGCAATCTGCCCCCCACACTCCTCAACAGAATGGTCGCACTGAATGATTCATGCACATCATGATGAATAAAGCTGAGACAATGTGCCATGAGGCTTGCTTACCTTCCAGCTGGTGGGAATTTGCTGTTCTACATACAATCCACATCTACAATCACACCCTGCTTCATAGAATAAATTGGCACACTCCATATAAGTTGCTGCACAGTGAAACACCAGATATTTCCCACCTCAGAGTATTTGGTTGTGGCACTTACATATATCTATTGCCTGATGTGCAAAAAGATAAGCTCGCCCCTAAATCTGAGCTCATGACATACATTGGTATTGCCCTAGGCAATGAGCACAATTTCATTTTTATGTGCTATCCCCTCAATGTCATTTTCACATCTGCTCATGTAATCTTTGATGAAGCAATGTTTCCCCATTGTATAACTGCTGGCAAGCATCATAACACTCATGTTCAACAAGATGCTCCTCCCTTTGATCCCTCTGGGATTATGCCTGATGTTACAGACACCATTAAAGACTTTAACTAATACTTTGGACTTTATCATTTCAAACCTTTTGATAGTCACATGGCCCAAGTATGTGATTGCAAAATCTTCAACTGTCATGTGATCCAAAGCACGTGACCGTGGGAAAGATCAGGTGACAGAGTCTAGACTCTGCCCCTATCTTGAACATGCTACATTTACATACGTCAATATTTATACCTCATCACACAACTTCTGATTTGTTCTCCACACACCTTTATCTCTGGTTACCATATATGTACTTCTTATCAGTAGCACTGCTTGGTCTGTGCGCACTTGTACAACAATATATAAAGCAGATGTAAATGGCTGAAGACCTCAGTCGTTTCCACTTGTCTTCACTGCCCATTCGTACATCATTAGCCTTCATGGCCATAGCATTGAGGGAGGAGATTAAGGTTTACAGCTCCTTGACTTTGTCGTCCTGCCAGTGCAAGTGAGCACTATAAGGAAGAAGTTATCCTTGTGCACAATTGTTGGCCCTATGCCTTAATTGGTACAGGTTTGCAACACCTGACCTTATCATGCAAGGAGATGACAATTTTCCTCCTGCCCACAGGCAGCAACCTGCATCGCCTCAGGCACCCCCTAGGGCCAAAAGCCCTCCTCCACCTCCAAGAACTCCTAGTCCTCCTCCAGCTGCTCACTGCTCCCAGCACAAAAGGTGTATCCCTAATTTCCCAGACAATGTCTATGGTGATCACCACCCTGTCCAACAATTTAAGGACACTAAGAAAATTTCTTGATGGCAGGAGGCCATTCAACCTCCACAACCACCAGCAGCACTGGCTATACCAGAACCTTGGTCCCTCCAATCCAAATCCTAAAATGGATATTAACCAGTTATGTCTGGATAGGGAAGCACTATTGGCACACTTCTTTCTTGCCAAAGCAATTGACCCTAATGATGGCCCATCTAAGCCACCTTGTGAATGGTTCTACAAAGACATAGCTCATCTACCCAAGGCTGAACCTTCCCAATGGAAACAAGCTTGCCATGATGAGATGGAAATTCTCAAAAAGTGCAAAGTCTTTGAACTGGTAGACCACCTGAAAAATCATAAGGTCATCAAAAATCGCTGGGTCTTTGACACTAAGACTGATGGTCATAAAAAAGCCTGCTTAGTTGCCAAAGGTTTCTCTCAGGTCGAAGGCATGGACTTTGACCAAGTTTTTTCACCAGTTGTGCGATTTGAAACAGTGTGCTTAATGCTAGCACTCAGTGCACTCAAAAACTGGTACATCTCCAGACTCAATGTCAAAAGTGCATATTTATATGGCAAGCCAGATGAAGAGATCTACATGGAACAACCAGAAGGCTTCACCAAGCCAGGGCAAGAGCATAAAGTGCTCCAATTACTTCACACCCTCTACAGACTTAAACAGGCAGGGCTAGCCTGGTGGCAAATCCTTAACAAGTCTATAAAAGAACTTGGCTTCAAGTGCCTTAAGTCTAACACTGGTATTTTTCTCTACAAAAAGAAATGCTCCTGTATGGTTGTAGCCATTATTTATGTAGATGACACTCTTTTCTATGGCCTCAACAAAGCTGCAGTAGATCAGATCAAGGCACACTTCATGCAGAAGTGGGAATGCAGAGATCTGGGGGAGACAACTGAATTTCTCTGCATGCACATCCGCCACTTAGGTCACAAGATCTCTTTAGATCAATGTGCCTATCTTGACAAAGTCATTGAGCGCTGCAGCATGACAAATGCCAAGGTTACACCCACTTCACTGCCGGTGGGTTATTATCCAATGTCAAATGAAGGCACCACTAGTGTAGCTCTGAGATCCAGATTTCAGACAGTGATTGGGTCATTGTTATATCTGATGCTCAGCACACACCCCAATATCGCCTATGCTGTCATAGCACTGGCAAGACAATCAGCCAATCCATCTGAGGAACACCTTGATAAAGCACTTTACATTTGCCACTACCTCATTGGAACAAGAAATTACTCCCTTGATTATAATGGTTCCTTTAAACAAGGCATCCTTGCCTGTACCAACTCTGGTTGGGCATCAGACCCCACCACACGCCATTCCCAAACTGGCTACTTCTTTAAGTTAGCAGGTGGAATTTTCTCTTGGGCTTCTCATGCCCAGAAATCTATTGCATTATCCAGCACTAAAGCTGAATACATGGCACTCTCTGATTGTAGCTGCTAAGCAATCTGGATCCATACCCTCCTATCTGAACTAGGGTATAAACTCTCAGCAGTCCCCATCTGCAGTGATAACCAGGGTTTCATTTTCATGGCATCAAACCCAGTTACTGAGAGTTGAAGTAAGCACATTGACATTCACTACCACTATATATGCAAAGTCACTGCCGAAGGCAAAGTGCAACTCTTCTTTATCGAAGGAAACAATATGAAACAACCCAAAAAGCAAAATGCTCAAAGGTTGCATTAAAACAGTTAGACTTGGAGTGGAGGAAAGGAATTGAGGCTACTCTGGTCTTTGTGGGGAAAGGACCAAGAGAACTAGACTGGAGTTCTCTGGCTGTTGCATTGAGCATTATATACTACATGGATGTGTACACCTGTGTACATCTAATCTACGATATAGGGGTAACATGTGTATAGAGCATGGTGTGGCAGCATAGCCATAGAATGAAATAGAAGGTGAACATGATGCACACATGAGGATGTGGCAGAATGGAAGAGAATCATAGGCATGTGTACAATGCATGTAGAATGGAAGAGAAGCCTGCACTATGATGAGTGAAAGGGTGAAACAGTGCTAGGTGTAAGTGGATCATAGATCTGTTAGAAAAGAGTGTCCATTGCATGAAAAGTTCTAAGTCTAAAAGATTAGATAAAGCATTCACGATAGTTAGACGATCAGATCTTGATAAGATAAGAAGGAAAATTGAAAGGTGAAAATGTTAGACCCATAACACGATAACCCTGCTGATATGTTCACAAAGAACCTCAAACACATAAAGTTCAATAAATTCAGGGCTCAACTAGGTCTCAAAATCATCTTCAAATGGTGGTCCAGGAGACAAGGGGGCAGTGCTATTGACAGTCGAGGAAACTAAAACCAAAGGTGTCAAATGATAGTAAGGATATAATTAATAAATGAAGTGCAGGAACTTACCAGGAAATCAGCTGTTCATGTCAACCAGCCTCAAAGGGCCAGCTTCTTTGCTGGAATGCACATATGTTGCCAATGAGGCTGCTGTCACAGTGTCTTCAGCTGAAATAATGCAAAAATCAACTATCTAAACTTGAATGACTGGACATATCTTGTTTCAGGTCTCTTTCATACTCCTTTCCAGACTGAACATACTGTTTTTGCTTTTCTTTGCACCTTGAGCAATGTAGCTCATGACTTTTGATGCCTTGGGGCTTGAATACATTCCCACAGAATTGGCACTGGACTGTTGCAGTAAGAGTTTTGTTGGCCCATTTGTATTTCTGATGAACTGGGGCCATGGTTGGAGATGATGAGGGAAGGGAGACAAGTAGATGCACCCACACTGAAGCAGTGTGGGTCATATGGTTTGGGCATTGAAATGCTTCTTTGATGATCTTACAGCAGTACGACAGAATGATAATGGAACTGTGTATATTATCTTATCTTAGTTGCATTGCCAAGGCATTGAAACAACTCAAAAGACCATAGCTCAACCGGTGAAGGCAAAGTGATCCTAGGTTGCTCATAGAACCAAACAGAGAGAAAAAGTGTATGAGCCGTCATATGGAGAAGACGTCAACTTGGCAGCTTAAGCCCTAAGGCCTGCCCCTAAGTAGTATTGTCCCTTGCTTCCTAGTCTTGAGAGGAAAAGACCAGAAGAACTAGACTGGAGTTCTCTGGCATTGCATTGGGGGTTTATATACTACAACAGTGTTTACCAGTATTGACACTGTATCTACGATATGCAATGCATTGTCCGCATGTGTGGGAATGGAATGGAAGCATAGAAGCATAGCATGAGGCCAACATGCTGTGTGGCAGAATGGAAGATGAGAAGCATACAACATGTGATGTGCATGTTAGATCAAATGGAAGAGAAGCATGATGTAATAATAGCCGGCACGGTAATGAAGTGAAAGATGTGAATACCGTGACAGGGTAAGTGGATCACAGATCCGTGGGAAGAGGTTGAGTGTCCAGACTGACTAAGCAGTCGTTGCACGAAAAGATTCTAAGTCCATGAAATGTAAGTGAGCGTTCACGATAAAATAGATGATTAGATCTTTAGGGATCATGTGACACGATAAGATAAGATAAGAAAGAAAATGTGAAGGGGAAAAATGTAGACCCATAACAGGCATTACCATACCCATTATCAAGTGAGAAAAGGCTTTGTAATATTTATTACAATTTGGCATCATTGGCATGGCCCTACACATTTTTCCCACACCAGTGACAGCCAAAGAGAGGACATTTAGATCTAGAGCTCATATTCACAATGATTTACAAGAATGA
The DNA here is from genome assembly GCA_038093395.1 of Baorangia bicolor. Classification (NCBI taxonomy): domain Eukaryota; kingdom Fungi; phylum Basidiomycota; class Agaricomycetes; order Boletales; family Boletaceae; genus Baorangia; species Baorangia bicolor. Next base: position 10,911 of record JBBPSC010000114.1, read on the forward strand.
TCTATCTCACTTTTTAAAATGTGCCACCAGCCTTTGTGCTATAATTTCCAAGTTTGCTAACAAAATGCACCCAAACTCCATGTTGTTTTGCAAATGCACACTTGCGCTGTGCCTTGGCACCCTGCACATTTCCAGGCTCTATGATGACATTGATCCACATATCTGCCTGAAATGCAGCAGCTCACAGCAGTTTCCTGTCTGTGTGATGGCGCATTGCTAGATTGAGCAGTGGAGAGAACTTTGCAAGATGTAGTGAACTGTGTACATGTGAACTACTGAGTGGAAAGAGTGTGTATTGCTATTCGAGTGCATTTGGGTGAAACCCATAGGGTTTCCGGCCCAAGGCTGGTCCTGATCTGTGACTGGACAAATGAGCTGTGATCCTGAATACTAGGAGCCCAGGGCCCTGGCGACACATCTAGTGAAGCTCAAGACCCAGTCACTAGGAGCAGGGGCTTACCTGATTAGCGCACTGGAGGCATTGTGATGTGGTTGAAGTCTCCGAGTAATTGTTGGTTTACTTGGAGAAAGGGGGCAAGGATCAGTGTATGATGCCTGAGATATAGTGTGAAGGCTTTGCCTGCCCAACGGCCCATGACTTTGATGACATCGAAGGGGATACCCTTTAGTAGGTAAAAGAGTGTACCTCTGATTTGGAGACTGTGTCCTTTTAGGTTTTCCAAATGGCATTGCTTGACAATGGTAGCAATTTACAATGTAAATTGAGTTTTTGAAAGAGGGCACATTCCTCTCTTGGGGTGTCACCACGCAAATAGATGCTTGTCTGAATGTGCTGGATTGACTTGGAAATGGTTGCGCAGGGCTGCTTCCAGGTCAGTGACACAGCCGGTTTGCAGTGCACATTGTGTGCTTTCTCCAAATATCAGCTCAGCTTTGGTTGTGGGTAGCACAAATTTGAGGACAGGGAGATTGTTTTGGTCTCGTAAAAGGGTGGAGTGTCAGCGGCATATGTGCTTGTCTTTGTCGAAGGATTCAATGGTTTGTACTGTGAATTCACCTAACCTGGTGACACAGTAAAAGACAGTTACCATGCATGCGAAAATTGCTGCATTGCATGGATCTTTTTGGTTGAGGTGGGATAGTATGAGTTTCATGTCTTCCACAGTCATTGGTGGGCATTTGGGCCTTTTGGAACTGCATGGTGCTAGACATGTGGCACCTTGCAATGCAAGCTTTAGTTCGTCTGTGTCTATGAACCATTGATGTCCATGTAGGAGGTGCCAGGCCCAAATGCCTGCTGAATAGTTTGAGATCATGGAACCTGAGTAAGAACCTGTGCAGCTGGATAAGAAGGCTAGGAGGAGGTTGTGCAAGATTGGGCAGCACTCGCTTTCTGATATGTGGTTTACATTGCAGTAGATGTGGAAGACAAGGAGACCTGTGCCATAGAGTTCCTTTATCGTGTCTGTCCACAAGGCCCCCATGACCTCTAGAATGTGGTTTAGAGCAGCTTCTAATATGATGGCTGGTGAGGAATTGGGATTGGGGCATGGGGATGGGTTGTAAGGGGTCCAAAGGTGGAGCCTGTCTTTGGCTAGACAGTGTGGGTGATTATGGGCTGGTAGAGGGCGTAGGTTGGGTTGGTATGGGCGTGGTTTGTGTATCATGGGGGTATCTACGGATTGCGGGGAAGGTAGTGGAGAATTGAAACGAGACAGTAGAGACTCAAGCATCTTGGAGGATGCAGATGATGAGCTCATCCTTGAAACAGGCCTCTGCTTGGGTTCACTCAGCCTCTACTTGTTGGATGCAAAGGAGTTCGAGTGTGCAGGAGGCTGAGGTGGAGTACCTTCCTTCTCTGAGCTTTCTGAGTTCTCGTGCTGACAAGGGGTCAATGGCATCTGTGAGGAATTCATGTAGGTGTTCAGATAGCAAAATGGGCGGTAGGAGGAGACTGTGGGGTTTGTATATGCCTCTGGATGGCCCATCTACTGGGTTGTCCTTGCTAGGGATGTAGTTTGGATAGACACTGAGGATGTGGGTGGCTGAGTCAAGGAAAGCATGGATATGCTTGAAAACCATGTTAATGGCTTGGTTGCAGTGCCTACTGATTCACCAGCTGTCGATGACACTGGTGTTGTTGCCATGGATGCAGATGTGTGCTGGTTCATCAAGGACAACCTCAAGAGTGCGGACCAAGAGCTTAAAACCTGTGGCTTCTGCCCAGCTAATGTCTTTTGCTCCTTAGTGTGTGGACCAGTCTGAGCGGAGCCTCCAAGCTCGCCAGCACTCACTGATGACAATGCCGATTCCAAGGCCAGAACTGGCATCTGAGTAAGCTTGGGGATCAAGGTTGGAGGTTGGGATGGAAATGGGGCATATGATGGCGCCTGATGTTATGGACACCACTAAAGACTCTATTAACTTACACTACTACTTTGGACTTCAACATTTCAAACCTTTGATAGTCACATGGCCTGAAGCACGTGATTGCCAAACCTTCAACTGTCACGTGATCCAAAGCACGTGACCGTGGGAAAGATCAGGTGACAGAGTCTAGACTCTGCCCCTATCTCGAACATGCTTCATTGTTACATACGTCAATATTTATACCTCATCACACAACTTCTGCTTTATCCTGGGCTCTGAAACAACTCTCAAAGCTATAAGCTCAAAGGTTGCACTAAGAAAGGCTAAGACGATGAAGAGAAAAGATGTAGGAAAGGGAGTACTCCAACTGGGACCTTTGAGAGGAAAAGACCAGAAGAACTAGACTGGAGTTCTCTGGCGTTGCATTGGGGGTTTATATACTACAACAGTGTTTACCAGTATTGACACTGTATCTACAATATGCAATGCTTTGTCTGCATGTATGGAAACAGAATGGAAGCATAGAAGCATAGCATGAGGCCAACACACGGTGTGGCAGAATGGAAGAGAAGAGAAGCATACAACGTGTGATGTGCATGTAGATCAAATGGAAGAGAAGCATGATGTAATAATAGCCGGCACAGTAATGAAGTGAAAGTGTGAATACCGTGACAGTGTAAGTGGATCGTAGATCTGTGTGAAAGGGTTGAGTGTCCAAGCTGACTAAGCAGCTGTTGCACGAAATGATTCTAAGTCCATGAAATGTAAGTGAGCGTTCACGATAAGATAGATGATTAGATCCTAGGGATCACATGACGTGATAAGATAAGATAAAATGTAAAATGTGAAGGGGAAAAATGTAGACCCGTAACACATAAGGTGCTACCAAGACACTAAGTACATGATAAAATGTAGTATGTAGACTCAAAAATAAGCTATTCATTAATATCGAGAATACTACCATCCCACTCATCCTCAGTCTCCCCATCATCGTTGCCAGGATCTTGCTTGCCATGCACCTCGGGAGTGAGCAAAGGATCCTCTGAGTCTCGAACCAGGACACTTGACCTTGTATTATACTTCAAGAATTGAAGGGCTTCTATGACATTGGCCTTGAGATGGTTGCGGCACTTGCTGATGGTTATTCCTGCAGATGAAAATGCACGTTCTGATGATATGGAACTAGCCATGATGGGGAGAAAGTCCTGTGCTAGGGATCCCCACACTGGGTATCACCCTATGAAATGTTATGAGGAATTAGTATACAGTCATTGTGAACTCACCTTTTTTCTTTTTGGGTGGGCTCTTAGCATCGGATTCAGCATTGGATATGGCAGTGTCAATGTCGAGGACCTTCTGAGTCCGTTTTGGCCCAGCCTTGCTGCCAGGTGCCAGTGTATTGTCACCTTCAGGTGACCGTGTTGCTACCTGAGCTTTCTGGTGGAAGGTTAGCTTCAAATCGGCAGCATTCTCAGCACATGTTACATGTGCAGATGGTATGGCTGTACATTTGGGCTGGCAAGGCTGTTCGGTGTTGGACATATTGCCTGTAATAAGTGAACAAATGGGATTGGCAGATGAAATGAAAATTTCATATCCACATACCGTTTATAGTTATCAGCTCTTGCCGGTAACAGGAATACAGTCACTTCTGCACAGCTTCAGGGCTTCTGGGGCCTGGCTCGGCTCAGCTCATGGCTTCTCAAAATGGCAAGCTGGGCTCCAAGCTCCACCAAGCCCCTAATGCAGCCCGGCTTGACCAGGCTTTTTGGGGCCCGGCTTGATCAGCTCAGGGCTTTCAGGCTGGGCCACGGAATCACTAACGGTGAGGCAAGAATGAGTGAGGTGGCCTGGGGCGATCTGGTGGCAATGGGGGCAAGAGAAATACAGGCAGTCTTGTTTAATATGACCTTGGCTGAAGCAATGAAAACACTCTATTGTGGGAGATGCTTGAAAAATGGGGAGTCGATTGGATGGGGGAATAACTCAAGTGGGGGAGGATAAAACATGTTTCCCATGGGGAGGGTGAAGGACAATGGGTTCTCTATGGGGGATGGGGATGATATCTTCATTGTCACTAGCTTCAGCAGGAGCAGCAGTGGATACTGGTGGAGGAGAGGAGAGACAAGAGGCAAGCAAGGAATCAGGAGCTTCCTTGGGTGAGGAGGGTCTGGAAAGAGAAGGATGATTTAACTGTTTGAGGTAAAAGTCATGTTGTTCAGAGGAAAGAGAAAGAAAAACTGGACGAAAAACCAGATAAATCATGGCTGGAGGAAGTGAAGTGTTGAAGGCGGAAAAGCCATGAGTGTAAAGGGCATTGAAAAGAGGGGGAGTGAGGTCAGATATAGAGTATTGTAAAGCTGGATCAATGTTTAAAGTGAGACTAAAAATATGTTGCATACAGGAGATTCTGTGGAGAGTGCAAACGAGGGCATGAGAGACAATGTCTTCACTGTACAAAGGATTGTTTTCAATGGCAAGGAGAAGGTGGGGAGCATCTATAATGGCAGTGAATAGTGTGTGTTGCGCGAATTTGGGCAGTAGAGAGGGATAAATGGAATGCGTGTGTAAGGGAATAGAGGAAGTAGAGGAAGTAGAGGGCAAGGAAGAGGGAGTGGCTAACGAGGGGGAAGGCATACTGGGCGAGGATAAAATCAAAGATCATAAACTAGGTCTTTAGATGAGGGTGCGGATGAGGTGAACGAGAAAGACAACAAAGAAGATGGCAGAGATAATGAAAAGAGTAGGGCTCAAGTAAGAGGGAGACACCATGAGTTGCTTTCTTTTGGAAAAAAAATGTCAAAGAGAAGATCATCCACTGGATCTTCATAAACGAGGAAAGACAAGACATTGTGGAACAATACATCAAAGTAATTCGAAGAGTTGGGAATGCTGAAGAAGCCTTTGATTACCGAATCAAGAACAACCAGGGGCACACCTGGGGTAACAACGCATGAAAGGAAAGCTCAAGTGGTGCCAGAATGTACAGTGGCTGTGGAGAGCTGATGGAGATTGACGCCATAAGCAAACGCGGCAAATGTTTCAATTGTCAGGGTCCTCATCTCACTAAAGACTGTGACAAACCCAAGCAAGAATGTAAGGAATGCAAGTTCCTTGAGGGAGGGCATAGCTGACATTGCAGCAAATTTTGCAGTGTCTGAGCTGCTAGCTCTGGGGATTTGGACAGTGAAGAAGAGGGCCATTCATATGGCAAAGGAAAGGGAAAGGCAGAGACAGGAGAGTCTAAGCCAGACCCCGAGAAGTCCATAAAAGAAATGGGCTTTGACAAAATGAAAGTGTTCTTCTATGATATGCAGAATGCGGAGATGAAAGCCTCAGGAAAAGGGTGGTCCATTTGAGTTCTCGGGAAACTCCTGCAGACATAGCTTCTTTGTTGCCAAGCCCCCACGCTGCTGCTTCAGGGTGGGATTTCAAAAATTCTTTTAGTATATTGGATGTGGAATATGGACAAGAGGAAGACACATTCTTCCAATCTTCATCTACGGACAATTTTGTAATTGATACAACTGAGACTGGGAGTCAGATTGAGTCTGACCTTGCTGCACGGGAATGCAGGCTTAATTTGGTCAAGAAAAATAAAGGAAAAAATATTACATCCTATTTATCTGATGAAACTCCTGAACGGATTCTGATCAGATCCATTAAATCAAAGAAAGAGATCAACCTGGAAGTTGGGGTTGCAGCCTCAACAACCAAACACAAGATGACCATGACACATGCCCTTTTGGATAGCAGTGCAAATGGTATTTTTCTCGATGCAATCCGGGCCAAAATGAACAGTATCAGGATTATGAAACTCAACCAACTGATCCCAGTATACAATGTGGATGGAACCAAGAACTCAGCCAGAGACATTACCCATACGGCAGAGTTAATTATTGACTACCAAGGACACCGTGAAAAGCTAGTAGTGAAAGTTACCAACCTAGGTAGAAACCCCTTGATCCTCGGATACACATGGCTCACCAAGCACAACCCCAAGATCAACTGGCAGACTGGATCTGTCAAACTCACACAATGTCCGAGAACATGTTACCTTCTCTTGGATAGATCCGTTTTCTTGAGAACCTTGGAAGAGAAGGAACTCAATGATATGCCTTACATGTACCATACACTAAAACAGATTAGCTGACAATGGACAATGGACAAACCAGAAAAGACTCCTGCAGAACTGGTTCCAAAGGAATTCCACAAATGGCTGGACATGTTTGGGAAGAAAGAATCCAAACGCATGCCTGAACGTAAACCATGGGATCATGCCATCGACCTTAAGGCAGATTTCAAACCCCGAAAAGGCAAGCTTTATTCCATGTCGGTTACCAAACAAGAAGAGGTATCGGCATTTGTGAATGATCAATTATGAAAGGGTTATATTAGGCCCTCCAAATCTCCCCAAATGTCTCCAGTATTCTTTATTCCCAAGAAGGACAGAAAGAAGTGAATGGTACAGGATTACTGTTACCTAAACAAAAATACCATAAAAAATAATTATCCGCTCCCCCTTATCGCACAGCTCATTAATAGACTCAAGGGAGCTAAGCTATTTACGAAAATGGACTTACATTGGGGATATAACAATGTACACATTAAGGAAGGTGACAAGTGGAAAGCCACTTTTGTCTGTTACTAAGGTGCCTATGAACCCCTCATTATGTATTTCAGACAATGCAATTCCCTAGCCATGTTCCAAGCAATGATGAACAACATCTTTGCTGACATGCCAGAAGTAGTAATAGTTTACATAGACGACATACTTATTTTTACAAAAACGGACAATGTGGAAGAACACGATAAAATCATTAAGGAGGTTTTATGTAGACTAAAGAACCACGATTTATTTATTAAACTGGAGAAATGCTTCTTTCACATTCCCAAAGTAGAATTCCTTGGGATGATCATTACCCCCAATGGGATCGAAATGGAACAGGACAAGGTGAAGGCTATAAAGGAATGGCCTGAGCTAAGGAACATAAAAGGTGTTCGAATTCAGGGTCGAATGCGATGCATCAGACTTTGCAACTGGTGCTGTGTTATCTATAGAAAAGGAAGGGATTTGGCATCCAGTCACCTTTAGCTCCCACAGTATGTCACTGGAGCAAAGGAACTATCCTATTGCTGACAAGGAGATGCTAGCCATCAAAGAAGTGCTGGAATAGTGGCACCACTACCTTGAAGGCACAAAGTTCCCATTCGAGATATGGACAGATCACACCAATCTCCAGTACTTTATGAAGTCTCAGGACCTGAATAGACATCAGGCTTGCTGGGCTCAATACCTCACATGATTCAATTATGAATTGGTCAAGAAGCCCAGAGCTTCTATGGGAAAAGCCAACACTTTATCCTGAAGAGAAGACAATTCTGTGGGAATTGAACATGATAACAAAGGAGTCACAATGATTCCTGCAGAATGTGTGAGAAGTACAGAGAAAAGGGTGCAGGTCCATGGACTCGAAGAATCTCTTCTCGAACACGTCAGGAACACACAGTCTAAATTAATGGACATGACTCACCAAGGCTTTGAGAATGATGATAATGGACTCTCAAAGTTTAATGGCAAGATCTACGTACTGGCGGATGATACGCTCCGCCAGGACATTATTACGTTATATCACAACTCCACCTTGGCAGGTCATGGGAGGTCTGACAAGATGCACAAGCTGGTCTCATGATATTATTTCTGGGAGACCATGCATTCACAGATCAAGGACTATACATCACGATGCAAAAGATGTGCTTGGATGAAGCCAATGAATGTGCCTCTGGTATGCAAACTCCAACCGAATCCTGTCCCAGAAGGTCCCTGGCAGGACATATCCGCAGACTTCATCATGGACTTACCTGAAAGTGAAGGGTTTGACTCGATCCTCATGGTCGTTGACCGCTTCTCTAAGGAAGTTGTATTTATTCCCATGCACAAGACAATTACATCACTCAGCACTGCAAAGCTTTACCGAGATAATGTGTGGAAAGTCCATGGACTCCCACGGTCTATCATTTTGGATAGAGGACCGCAATTCTCAGCCCAGGTCATGAAGGATCTTGGGAAGATGCTGAAGATAGATCTTCGCATGTCAACCACATTCCACCCCCAAATGGATGGACAGACAGAATGGGTTAATCGAGATCTCCAGCAGTATCTTAAGCTATTTACAGCCGAGAAGCAAGGAGAATGGATGGACTGGCTTGCACTGGCACAATTTAATTATAACACATGGGTTCATTCCACAACAGGCAAGTCTTCCTTTTTGGTCATGTGATCTTATGCCCTGCACATGGGAATTGAACCCCTGGCATCCAAGGCCCTAGTAGCCACCAAATTTGCCAAACAAATGAAAAACACGCTGGATGAAACAAAAACAGTGCTCAAGAATGCTTGTAAGCACATGATGGCACAATCCAAGAAAAAATGCTTGGAAGCTCCTATTTATAAAGAAGGCGACCAAGTTTGGCTATCAATGGAGCACCTAAACTTGTGAGAAACTTGCCAATCTCATAAATTAACCAAAAGGTGGCTGGGCCCCTATAAAGTAAAGAAGATGATCAGAATGAATGCGGTTGAGCTCACACTCCCACGTTTGATGAAGATCCACCCCGTGGTGAACATCTCATGGGTGAAACCTTACAAGGAACATCTGCCTGGCCAGAAAGCAGACAAACTGGGTCCTGTGCTGGTCACAGACGAGAATGTTGAAGAGTACAAAGTCGAATACATAGTAGACTCTTGACTCAAGGGGCAACGGCTTGAATTCCTCATTCACTGGAAAGGATATAGTGAGGAGGATCGAACATGGGAACCCGAATCAAATCTCACACAGTCCAAAGGGGCTATAACAGACTTTTACAAGAAGAATGTGAATGCCTCACAAAAGTTGCAAATGGCACAAGCAAACTTTGATTCCTTATTTAAACCTTATACGAACTTGATGGAAGCCAGAGTGGTTTGTTGGAATCACCTGGAAGTCAATTCCTAAATGGGGGGTAGTGTTGCAAACACATCACATGACATATCTCGTGACACTATCTTTATTTTATCTTTTTTTTTTTTCCAAGTCACATGACTTCTACCATTTTCAATCACATGACCATGAGAAGGTCTAGACCCAATCACATGGACTTTTTCCAGACTCATAGGGCTAGACCCTTATCTCCTATCTATGACATCATAGTACAGATGGTCTAGGCTATGACGCATGCTGATGTCATTGCCTCTAATCCTCAACATAAGTTATACTTAGCCTACCCTAAAGTACCTGCCCTAAACGTAGTCAGTAGGTATATAATCTAAACGAGCACCACCGAGAACTTTAGTCAAGTTCTTGTTGGTTTTCCCCAACTATCTCTTGCCTCTAACAAGCTCTCTGGTGTGATTCAGCCCAAGACTTTCTTAGTTTTGAGGTTGTCAACATTAAGTCCAAAAACTGTAGAAGCTTTACAGTTGTTGAAGAATGGATATTCTTCTGGTAGAATGTCAGCAGCTATGGAGGCTTTGGAGTGGGAGGATAAGCCTTGGACCCCCTTGTAATACTGTACTGTTTTAACATAATCAATTGCAAGAGTTTTGAAAAATTAACTGTCAAGTTCTGGTCTGAACCAGTTCTGAGCCAGAACCAAACCTACTAGAACTGGTTCTAGTAGGTTCAGTTCAGGTTCAGGTTCAGGCAAAGTACCCCTGAACTGAACTGAACTGAACTTTGGCAACCCAATGACAAACACCATCTGTAATGGCTGTGGGAAACCATAGAGTTGCCAACAGGTGTGGAATGGCAAACACCTAAACCTTTGATATGTGGGGAAGATGTGAAGAGCGTAGAAAACGTGGAATGTGTAAATGTGAAGGGGATACTCGTGACTGTCTTGGATGACTTGGAGTCTAACATACTAGCTGTTAGTGAGGTTTGAAGACTTGCCAAAGGACTTATGTTCCATTGAATGTGCTCAAGTGTGTAGAGACTAAAGTCCTAAGCTAGAGAAGAATCAACTGGCAATTCCACTGCTAGCGTCGGGTTTATATAGTGGAAACAACAGACTATATGCATACTACATGAGGTATGACGTTGCGATGACATTGTGGTCTAGAGTAGTCTAGCTACTATAAATATGTGATGGAGAATGGAATGACATAGAGCCAAGACAACAGGGTAGAGGGTAGAGATACATGAGGCGAACTACATGAAGAGGTGAAGTGTGAAAATAAGAAAGAGAAGATAAGATGTGTGATAGTAAGCACTAAAGAAGAGTGATGAAGAGATAAGATAGATGCACACTTACTGGTATGCAAGTAAAAAGAAAGGATGACTAGGAAAAGTAAAGGGATAAGTCCATATCGTGTAGACAAGCGAAAAAAGAGAAAAATGCCGGTTTGCTGCTTTTATTGTTACACTACCATTTCACTACTCCCTTCTTAGTGTTTGACATCCTGGCAAACTATGGTAATTCCTGATCCAGAGCTCAAGGCGTGAGGAACAGAGTCAATATCGTGGAGAGTGATGGAAAGGAAGACATGATAGGAGAATGTCCGCAACAGTGACCAGGTGGACAAAGTCTGCATAGTGGGAGCAGTGTCAAGAATAGTGATGAGGCAGTGCATGGAAGTGGTGACAGGGTAGGCATAGGGCGTGGTGTAGATAGTGATGGAGTTGCCATAGGGGTTTGCTTGGGGAATAATGAAAATGTACACGAGGCACCCTTAAATAGATGAAGGCATCCTGGCTTGATGCAGCCATGGGTGATGTGACCAGTGGAATTCTCCATGCCATCAACATTAAATACTGGAATGGGGTTTCATAACATAATCAGGGGAAGTTTCACATTTTCTGCCCATGATTTGTCAACAAATATGGCGTTGGCACCACTGTCTAAGAGTGCCTCAACCTTTGTGAGATTTTTCTTTTGGCTTAGGGGAGCCACCTGAATGTTCATGAGAATTTCATGAGCTGTCTTGCAGCTTCTTGCAAATATTTCTTCAGGGTTTTGTAAATCATCGTCATCAATTTTTTTGTTATTTTTGTTAGAGGAATTAAGCCCAGGTGTAATGCCCCTGGCAAGCTCAACCTTTTCAGGAAGAGGCCCCTCTGTTGGCAAATTTGAAATACAAGATGAAGGTGTAGCTTCTTGTTACAATTTTTCCTTTTCATTGCTCTACTTATCTCATCATCTCTCGACTTGTCACTTGTATATGACGTGGTAGGTTGGCTTCTATCTCTTCTGCTTCATTAATCCTTGCCAACCCCTCCAATATTGTCATCACTTACTTATTTCCTTAATTCCCCTACTTGGACTTATCTCCCTCCGCAGTTGCCTCTCTTACAACAACATGTTCTCCTACCTTCCATTGGTTTTCATTTCCTTTGTAAGCCTGGTCTGTGCACATTCCTTTCTTACTTATTTAAACCTATGCTGTATCGTTTGTATTCTCTATTCTTGATCTACACTATACAAGCATACCTTCTTGAATCCCCAGGAAGTTTAGCTTCCTCTCATAAGTCTCTGCTCTTGTCCTTGAGTATGACTCTTTGTCGACACTCTCCTCCTCGTCCAAGACCTAGCAACCCTAGGTGTTCTCGTGCCAAGTCCCAGTGCCCCTGGGCATCCTTGTCAGTCTCCTCAGAGACTCCCTTGTCCCTGAATCTCATTATCCCTGAAGCTCCTCAGACATTGGTCTCTTCGTGAGCATCGCCTGTTGAGTATCCTTGTTGAATGAGACCTCTTTGGTATGCTTCATGTAACAGACAGTGCCTTTGATGCCTTCATCCAGATCAGCAATATCCTAGAGGGAAATGGTAACAGACCTGGACTTGGACCTGGAACTGGAACCAGACATGCTGCATGGCAGGGTTAGGATAACATTGTCACAATAGGGTTTGCAATATCCAGCATGGACCTAAATGTTGTTCTAGATGTGAATCACAAATATAAAATGTAGCTTACTATTTGGGCATCAATTGAACTTCAAGTTTGTTCTGAGTTCTGGATGTGGCATCAGGAAAAATAGAAATGACGACATAGCACGATGTAGTCTATGTAGCACTGGTTGCCATGGTTAACTTCCCCCCTCTATATAGCACTACAGTAGCATGGCCTGACTGCTATGTAGACTATATAGCAAGCAATATCTCTTAGATCTTTTTACTACATAGTCTACATAGCACTACTACATAGCCCATGTAGTCAGATTAGATCACACAGTTCAAGTGATAACCAGGCTATATAGATCAAGTAGGTGAAGACAAGGTTGTTATTACGACTACCAATGCTAGCATAGCTCAAAGCGCCAACTACAACAGCGTTGGGAAAGTCTACATAGTTGCCATATCATCACTCTCACCATCTTTATCCTCTGTATCCTCAGCTATCAGGTCCTCCATATCATCGACTTTCTCATCCTCCATTTCATCACCAACTTCATCTTCGATCTCCTCATCTGAGTCCTTGTTGTCTTGACTATCAATCTCTTCATCATCACGATCCTGGAGGTTTTCACTTGAATGCCGATATTCGTGCATCACATTCAGGAACACGCAGTTTGGTATGGCCTTCTTTTTCTTGCTCATCTCAGTGCTAGTAACCATCACACCTGCATTTGCGCTGTTGGTGGACGAAATGCACTGAATAATATTAGGTTTTAGAATTAGTAGTACTTACCAGCCATTGTTGTAGACTTGCTGTACTAAATTTTGAAAAAGACCAATCTTGGAGGTCATGTCCTTGAAGTCTTGAAGTGACGTGAGATGGCTCCTGAATACACTAGAGTATTCATCTTCTGTGAAGTGAACCATCTCGCGTGATCCACTGGCCCACTCGTCAATGGCACACTGAATCTGATGTACCCGAGTGAGTCACATCAACCTGTTAATTCGTTCACATACCACTGTTAGTGTGAGTGCAAATCCTGGCATAGGAACAGATTATAATATTCTGCCAAGCATATTCTGTCGTCCCCTTTGTTCTTGAACAGTACTTCGTTGATTAGTTGCTGTATCGCTGGATTAGTATGAAGGCCCATATGTTCATCGAGTGATTTGTCATGGCACTTTTGGGACTGCATGAGTATATATATATATATATGGGACAAACTAGACTTACACAGAATATAAATGCAGAGTCCTGCTTGAGTTCTGCCACGAGAGCGTGGTTCTTCTCATGTGTGGCCTTGTCTGCACTGGTTTCAAAGCCAAAAGTTGTTGTAATGATGGGACGCGCCTTCATTTTGAACCGTCCTCGTAGGTTTGCACTTTGATTAGTGATCTGCAATGGAAATATGAATCATTTATTTGACAAACTGAAAATATGTATACCAATTTTAAAATCCTGTTGTCGTGGGCAATGTCCACTTTGTGCATACGACAGGCAAGTTCCCAGGCACCTTGTGCCCATTTGAGCTCCTTGAGTCCCAATGGAAAAGGATCATTGCCAAGTAAAACGGCACAGTAGGTGGCGATTGCTGTCTGCAGAATGCTGCATACCCTGGTGTTGTAGTCACCTGCTTTGGGTTGTCCCTTGAGCACAGGGGTTTCAAGACTCAGAGAAGAGGGGACATTATGCGAGTCCATGGACATCGCATCAGGGTCGCCCTCATGTATCTCATCCTTGTCATCAATAATACCTGCCTTGTGAATGCGCTTTCTCAGTGTTGGATCATGCATTTGGACATCATCCTTGTGGATTAGAGTTAGACTATTGGTAGTGGTCTCGTCATTGATGTTGAGCCCTCCAAGCTTGTCAGTCGGAGTGATGCTTGTAATTTAAATTAGTTTGTATGCAATGCAAGCAGGTAAAAACTTACTATGGAAAAGGAGTGTCCTCGCGAACCCTTTTCTTGGGGTTCACATGTGTTTTCGTAATGGCGCACTCCCCACTGGATCTGCCTGAATGGTTGTTGAGGGAGATCTTGCCCTTACAATGGTCTAACTTGGCCAACTGGGTAGGCATGAGGATGCACACATGGGGGGAAGCATGGCCTGACAGTCTTCAGGTAAGCACACCACTGGCCTCTGAATCTGTCAACAATGCTGACACACCTTTCCGTTGTTGGTTGAGTTACCCATTCCATGCGGGACGTCAGCGAAGGTTCTACCTGCCATGGGAATGGATGGAACGTTACCCTTGCATACCACCAATGGTGCTGAGGTTACTGTATGAGTACTAGTAGTACATCCGACAGATCTGTAAGTGAACTGCTCAACCAGGTCAATAACATTATTGTGTACATGTGTAAAACACTTACTGCATTGTCCACAGGGAGTGATTGATGAGTAGGGGTGGGGTTTGTGGCACAGTCCTGGGCTTGTGCAGTGTTGGATGGTAACAGACCACGTTTTGCTGCCTTGCTTGCTTGCTCACACTTATGCAATGAAATCTCGCGACGCTTGGCCTTGTCACGAGCTTGCTATTCAGCAGCCTCTTTCTCCTGTCAGTGTTCATCTGGAGGGACATAAGTGAAAGAAAGAGTGAGTGAAAGCGAGCGAGCAAGTGAGATGTCAAAACTGAAACCTTACCTAACATTGCTTGAACTTTTTCACTTGGTCGACGAACCCAACCATGAGTGGACTCAGCTGTAGTTGGCTGAGTGGAAGACATGTCAGCTGAAATTTTAGGCATATGGGAGAGAAGAAAATGCAGGTGATCTGAGGATTGTCGGTGGAGGAGATGGCGAATTTGTGGCCCCATTAAATAGGCTGCATGTTAGTGGCATAAAAAGACTGTTACCACTTGGAAGATATTGTGAACTGAATGACAAGCCAGGGTTGATGTTGAGATAGCCTGATGTCGCACAAGGCTCTGACCAGTGGATGACAAACTGAACAATCAATGCAACCGATGAGGATATTCCGACCCGGACAACCAGCCAGGGTTGATGCTGAGGAATGGAGACTAGTGAGTAGCCCGACATAATGCAAGGCTCTGAGAAGCCAAACCACCAGATCTTGGATTTGGTCCAGGATTTCTCCTACTCAACATCCTCAGTTCAACAATTCAACATGCTTCATCATACCCACAAACCCACCCACCTTGAATGTGGCCATTGCGGCCAAGGATTCCCCACATTGAGTGGGGTGCAACGCCACATCGCACATTCGGCCAAGTGCCGTGCAATAGTACTCCGCAATGCTGCAGAACAACGGCTTCGTCAGCAAGCACCTCACCCACTTGATAGCAATGATGCACCAGACTTGGATAATCAGGATGATGATCAGTTGGCACACACTAAGGTTGAAGCAAACGACATACCAGATATTGACATCGAAGTCGGCCATAATACAAATACAGATAGAGAGGAAGACGAGGGAGATAATCAGCAAGACAACCAGTATTTTCCAAGATATGCACGGGTGTTTGAGGACCAAGCAGCAGCAGAAGTCCTTGGATTGGCTAAAACAGCCTTCGAGAAGATGAAAGACTTTCAGAACGCCGCTGGTGGAGGTGCATACACTCCATTCAAAGATCGCAAGGAATGGGAATTGGCTGAGTGGCTGATTATGAAACGTTTTTCACGCTTCGGATATTTTCCTTTGGATTATTACGATGATAAGTCCTTATGACTTATCTTATCTTATCTAATCTTATCTTATCGGAATTGTATGGAACATTCTCGAAGTATTAGGTAATCATTCCATGCCTGCCCTAAAGCATTCATAGTTGTATATAAGTACTCGTAGTCGCGTTTGTATTTCCCTAGTCTTGAAATTCCTTTTCTCTCTCGCAAATATTAGTCCTCTTAGGATTAACTTGTGGGATATTAAGGCATTGTTTCAGATTAGAAATGTGAATCAGCAGGCAACAGAAGAATTGCTGAAGCTGTCTATTGTGAGTGTGTCGCAAACAGTTAGACATGAGTACTTACTTTCATTGTCTGCAGACCTGGTCTCGGACACAACCAAGCTACCGCAGTAAGCATACATTCCTGAAGCTGATTGATCAGCTTCCGACTGGTCCCGAGTGGAAGTGCGAGCTGGTGCAAATTCACAGCGAACTTGAAGATGATGATGAACACAAAGCCACCAACCCAGAAGAGCTGGGGCTTTGGCTGCGTGATCCAGTGGCCTGCGTTTGGGAGCTGATTGGTGGTGGGAGTCCCAGGTGAGCACGCTGGTGACGAGCTATTGTTCACATACCTTATAATTTTTTTAGCACCGTCTACCGGAAGAAGCGACTATCTCACCTGTGATTTTGGCTTCAGATAAGACTGAACTGTCGAGATTCAAGGGTGACAAGACCGCATGGCCAGTCTACCTCAGTATCGGGAACATCTCCAAACACATCCATCATCAGCCAGCTCGCCATGCCTCAATTTTATTGGGGTACTTACTGGTTTCTAAGCTGGAGTCATTTGAGAACAACTTGGTTGCTGGTTATCAACTATTCCACTATTGCATGAAGCGACTTGTTGAACCTCTGGTAGCTGCAGGTCGAGATGGTGTGGAGATGGTGTGTGCTGACAGGTGGATTCGGTGGGTCTACCCAATACTTGCAGCGTTTATTGGTGACCACCCAGAACAGTGCCTTGTGGCATGTTGTGCTGAGAACCACTGTCCAAAGTGTCGTGTGCCTGCTGACCAACATGGCGCTAACTTCCGGTTTCCACTATGCAATCAAGGACAAACAACATGCACCCTCCACGCACAGGCCACAGATCAATACCCTCCTGAGTTCGTCTCCGATGGCCTTCGTCCTATCTTTTCTCCCTTCTGGGCGGATCTCCCTCATGCTGATATCTTTTGCTGTATCGCTTCTGACATCCTGCACCAGCTTCACCAAGGGATCTTCAAGGATCACCTGAAAAAATGGTGCGCGACTCTCGCAGGCAAGCAGGACTTCAACGCTCGATTCCGCGCAATGCCCTTCTATCCCAGACTCCAACATTTCAAGGAGGGCATCTCTAAAGTGAAACAATGGACCAGTACTGATCATAAACAGCTCCAGCGCATTTTTGTGAGTGCCATTGTCAGTACCACACCACACCACGAAGTTGTACAAGCCGCTCGTGCAATGCTCGACTTCATTTACATCGCACAATACCAATCCCACACTGACAATACTCTCGCTGACTTACAGCATGCCCTGGATGATTTCCACATTGTCAAGGATATCTTCGTCGACTTAGGATGCTGTGAACATTTCAACATTCCAAAGCTTCACTCGTTGCTCCACTATGTCAACTCAATCAAGATGCTCAGTAGTCTTGACGGCATCAACACTGAAAGTTCAGAGCATCTCCACATTGATTACGCCAAGAAAGCTTATGCTGCCAGCAACCAGAAGGACTATATGGTCCAAATGACAAAATGGCTCACTCGCCAGGAAGCCATCATCTGGTTCAAGACGTATCTTACTTGGTACAACGGTGACCAGACTGATGATCTAGGTGCTGGGTATAACAGTGACGACACCAATGACTGTGCTGCTGATGGTGAAGTGGTTCCCACTACATCAAGAAATCTACTTGCTGGGCAATGCTATTGCATTGCTGCTCGTCCTCATTTGCCTAAAAAGACCATGCAATACTTAGTTCAGCATCATGGCACTGTCAATTTCCTCAAAGCCCTCAATGCGTTCCTTGCTACTTTACCCTTCGGCGCTCAATATTTCCAACCGAATATCAATGATCACTTCGACTGTTTTAGCAATGTGGTAATTCCGTTACGGTCTCTGGAGCATATTCCAGATGTCAATACCACAAGGATTCGCTCTCACCCACAGCGCTCCAGTAGACCCCGCAAGCCCCTGACGCCAGCGTGGTATGACATGGTCCTGGTCCAGGTTGATGTGGAGGCATGACAGCTTGGAGGGTTTCATGGTACGTGGTTGATCGACTGATTAAATAAAAATACTGAACACTTTTTATAGGCCTTCATGTCACTGAAATCCATGTCATCTTCAAATTGCCACCTCATCTCAGGAATTATCCCCATCCCCTCACCTATATTCACTGGTTCAAGCCGTTGACTCACTTTGACCACAACGTCGGGATGTTCCACATCAGTCGCTCATCTCGGAATCACCTTCCAAATGCCATGGTTGTGCCTATCACTCAGCTCGTTCAGCCCTGCCACCTAGTTCCAAGGTTCCCAAGTGGCGCAGTTAATCCCCTTTGGATCCGTGGTCAGACAATGGCCTCAGCAGACATTTTTTACTTGAACAGGTATATCGATCTATGCAACTTTGACCAGTACAGGGTACATCCAAGCCGGTGATTGCCTGGCTATTGTAACAAGGTTTGCATGGTGGCAGGGGGCAGGCGGGTGGGTGGGCTGTGAGTATTATACTTATCTTGACTGTCTCCACTAACGAACCTTCGTATCCAGATCATGCGAACGCTGTGCTAGCACAGGCCTCGATTCTCATAACCACGACTCAAGGTAAAGGCGAAAGGTGCGGCGACATAGTAGGACTAGTTGTAACACTAGTAATGTGAATAGCACCCAAGTTACTACATAGACAGAGTACTGAGCTACAGTAGACTATGTTGTCGACATCGTATGAAATCAGCAAATAAATTTGGTGGGCTGCTACAGCTCCCATCCATTTTTCCAGATGTGTGCAAATTTTTTAAGTATTTGCACTCATATAAAATTGTTCTGAATGTGAAAATAAACTTGTTATTTGGACCATGGGAAGATGTTTGTGAATACTTCAAGTTTAACAGAAAGTTTGGACTGCTGACTAATCTTCAAGTTTAGGCCATTTACGTGACTAAACTTAAAGACTAGTCAGGTAGCACTGTGCAAACTTAAAGTTTAGTCAGGTGGGTGGTCTAAACTTGAAGATTAATCAATGGGTCTGAACTTTCTGTTAAACTTGAAATATTCACAAACATCTTCCCACGGTCCAAATAACAAGTTTATTTTCACATTCAGAACAATTTTATATGAGCGCAAATACTTAAAAAACTTGCACACATCCAGAACTCAGAACAAACTTGAAGTTCAATTGATGCCCAAATAGTAAGCTACATTTTATATTTGTGATTCACATCTAGAACAACATTTAGGTCTGTGCTAAATATTGCAAACCCCGTTGTGTGCTGTTGGTGCTGTGCCGTACACCCGAACACGTCGTTGGATGTCTGCGTGAGATGTTGATGAAGTTGATGAGCGACGATTTCTTGACTTGTTTCACCAAAGAGGACAACGTTTCGGGGGTACGTGTCCCTGCGGACGAAAGACGTTGTTTCAGGTCCCACTCATGCCTGGGTGCAGCATGCCCAGGATCAGGTGGGGAGATGAGATGAGCGATTAGACCACTCAGGAAGTGGTGTCCTGCGACGGTGGCCTTGACTGTGCTCAATAAATCTCCATGGTCACCGTGCTCTGGGACGTGAATCCTGTGAATCAGGGGGCATGTCCTTTGAACCCCAGAAGGCATTATCTTCTTGCATTATTCAGTATTCGGTGCTGGCTTGTCAATTCAGTTCTCCCTCGTTCAAGAGACCTCACAGATATCCGACCAGCGGTTGTTCGATGGGTCAGATGACGATCCAACACCGCCGCCACACGAGTTCGACCCAGCGCTGATGGTGAGTAGATCCACGTGTCTGCCCAGGGGAAACCAAAGCCCAAAAATGACATATTGTTTGGAGAGACAGGGCCATCATCAGTCCCATCACTGGCGCCGAGGTTGCATCCACCTCTGTGGACGCGACAGCTAGCACACTTCAAGCGACGGGGTATACCTTGATGCTTCCCGGAGGGTCCTCCGACTCTGGTATATCCCATCGGGCTTGAAGAACCCGATATGGGTCTCACCCCCGTCCTGGGCGCCATCGAGAACACCCAAGTCCTCATCACAACCTTGCACACCACCAGCGGCACACATCTCCTTCTCTTTTGTATCCGCACTGGCAGGATCACCGTCGCCGTGCAACAGCACTACCGCCCCCTTTTCGAGATCCTGTGTGGGGAACGGGTGCCACTAGCGATCGTGGTGACACATCTGGAAGAACAAGGACGTTATGGAGGACCCGCAACCAGGAGGTGTTTGAGGCGTATGTTACGGGTCTACATTTTTCACCCTTCACATATGCACTTTTCTGATCTTATCTTATCTTATCGCGTCACGTGATCCCTTAGGATCTAATCGTCTATCTTATCGTGAACGCTCTACTTACTCTTTCGTTTCATGGACTAAGTCGTTTCGTGCAACTGCTGCTTAGTCAGCATGGACACTCAACTCTTCACACGGAGCTACGATCCACTTACACTGTCACGGAGTTCACTTCTTCACTTCATCTCCGTGCCGGCTATTACTACGTATGCTTCTCTTCCATTTGATGTGCATGCGCA
>JBBPSC010000115.1:0-31503 GCA_038093395.1 Baorangia bicolor
GGATCGTTTGCAGCTGCAGCGAGAGGATGAAAGTAAAGCGAGGAATAGGCCGAGTCACGATTGAATATTGCATGTCGATCCCTCGCCCATATCAAGAAAGCACTAGCGGAAGGAACTGATCTACTCGATTCCAAGTGCCACCGAATGCATTTCCTTGTTACCCAACCAATAAGCAAATCACTACATGAAACTGACTGCTACAAATGTGTATATTGATACAAATGTGTTGGAAAAATGATGCCAATGTTAGATTGATGGGGTAGTCGATCAACGACTTCACCAATTAATGCCATATCAGTAAAGGAGGACGTTGCGTTGGCGTCGAAAGCTAGCACGTCTCGGTGACGTTTCCTGTACTACCGGTCTGCGTGGCAGTAGGAGTGCTAGAAGGGACAATGGGAGAAGTGATAGCGGTCTGAGAGGGTTGCGGAGCTTGAGTAGGAGCTGTGGTGGTGGTGGTGTTGCTTGTACCAGTGACAATAAACTAGAAATGTGATGTCAGATCGTCTTTTTGCAACGGACGCCCCGAAACTCAGACTCACGTAGATCGTATCATCCGAAACACCGCGCTGGGCGATTGGTAACAACACAGGCTGGTGATTCATCGCAGTGTTGAGGGTAGACATCTTGTACGTGCCCTCAGGAAGGCCACCAGTAACATTGGCATACAGATGGCCACTGGCATCGGCTTTATTGTTCAGCGCCACAAAGAATGCGAACTGGGTTGGGTCCGTTGGAGTGGTCTGGTTGAGTGATTCGAGAGCCTCAATAACGACATGCGCATGCCCCTGAATGAGACCAGTGATTGGGTCAAGTTGCTGAGGTGCTGCAAGGTAGTTTGTCTCTGGATTGACGAAGTAGCCCGTCGCAAAGTTCCTGACAGCCACTGTGATTTGAAAAGTGGTGTTCGGTGGGACGACGGCGAGGTTGGCGGGCGTGACAAACTTGGCACTCGGCAGGTTGGAAGTGGAAGGAATCGCGCCCATCGGAGCAGGGTTGCAAGAACCATTCTTGAGCTGCTGGCCATTGGTGATGGGAAGGTTGGGGAGCGTAGCGCACCAGTTAATGAAGTTGTTGGTGGACGTAATTGAAGCAACTTCGCCAGTCTCTGAAGTGTTCGTGTTCAGGCCGTTTTGTGAGAAGTTTGTGGCAATCACAGAAGATAGGAGGGTCAAGGAAGTCTGGGCACTGCTTGAGTTGGTCGAGCCAGAACCAGACGAAGCCGTCGGGGTCGCGATGGGCGACGTCGTTGTAGGAGAAGGTGTGACGGTTGCATTAGCAGGAATGGTACCATTGATTGCTCCAGTGGCGACAATGCGTGTATTCAGATCAGCCTGCGTCGTGCAGGTGACACTCGTCCCAGCCGAATTAACTAGTGGCAATGCTGCACAACTAATGATCGACGGGTCATTGGCCTGTCGCGAGAAGTACTAACAAGACTTACATCAAACCGGGACCACACGGCGACAAGACATATCGTCCGTTGACACATTGGGCGAATTGACCATCAACACAAGCATTACCGGTACAAGATGACGTAGCAGTCAATGACGTGAACTGATTGCTATGATGATGGATCAGAAAAGGATTAGGCGTAGCCGCAGGACGTGACTGGGCTTACTTCAGATTGATGGCGTCTATACCATTCTGTAGCTGGAAACCACTTGACTGACGTTGTCTGAGACTTGGACGGGCCGAAGCCAGAGATGAAAGCAACAGTGTAGAGAACGTGATGAACCTCATAATTTTCGGTGGTACGTAGTCGGAGGCGAGCAGTTGTGGGGTTAGAAGGAGTGTGTGTGGGTGGCAGTCAATGCCTCAGAAACAACGAAGGTGAGTGAAAAAAGTCAAAGGGATGAACGCAATGAGGAGATGTGCCATCCCTGCGCTGTTCTTATACTGCTAGGCGGGGGCCTTTCATTCAAGGCCGAATATAGCACAACAATGCGGGAGACAATTAAGGCCATTTCTGCAGCACAACACAATAGTTGATCGCGACGTCGGCAACAAATCCATTTCTGACCTTTGAAATGATCCCAAATCTGGGCCATGGACACGATCAATTCATAAGTACATACAGCACATGGTTGCTTGTATTCCCACACCTTGAATCCCATGGAACAAGAGAATACAGTCCGAGTCGATGCAGTACGGAATACATCTTTATTATTCCCTTGACCAGACTTCACCGTTTCTGTACAGATCCTCTTTGATCTAGATGGGTAATGACTATCAACTCGAAGCCTTTCAATTAATGCTGATATCCGAGTCATTCCCTACAGCACCCTCATCGACTCCACTCCTGGTGTCATCTATGCCTGGGATGAGTTCCGCAAGCAGTATACCCACCTCCCCAGCAACATCGCCCACCTGACCCACGGGAGGAGACTGACGGACACTTTGCGTGAGTTCTGCCTGATCACGGATGAAACGGAGGTCCAGGTGAGTCGACCCGTCAATCGATGGACATGAGCCAAGGTACAGATCGGAGCCGTTGTAGAAAGAGGTCACGCGCTTCGAACTGCTAATAGCCAACCAAAGGGATGGCCTAGGTCCTCAAGTCCTCAACGGGGCACAGAAACTGCTGAACGAGGTAACTATTGAACTCACTGACAATACACGGTCCCGGCTTACAATCTGAGTCCAGCTCAGTGAGATAGCACCAGATAAATGGACCATCGTTACGTCAGGTACCCATCCAGACAATGGCTTTGTGCAACTTGGTGACGGCGGTCCGACCAGCGTCTAGATTCTACGCGAGCCTTGCTCTCCACAAGTGCTCATTACCGATACCGCGGAAGGGTTATGTGACAGCGGACGATGTCACCGAAGGCAAACCCAAACCAGGCCCGTACATCGCGGGTGCAGTTACTCTCGGTATATCTCCCGAGAAATGTAGGCTGTCTACTATTCTGAATTCGCCAACGATCCTTCCTGATCCTGATATACATCAGGTCTGGTAATCGAAGATGCACCGTCTGGACTCAAAGCAGGGCGTGCTGCTGGCGCTCGAACGCTCGCCGTGTGTACTTCTCATCAACCGGAAACACTCTTGAAGGAGGCAGATGGAAACCTCGACTACATTGTACAAGACCTAGAAGGGTGCGTTGCCTTGAATATTCAACCCAAACCGCTCACGGTTGACCTTCTCGGGCAAATTTGCATAGGGTCTCGGTCAGCTTGGTGGAAAATCAGTTAGAGATCAAGCTGACTGCCATACTACGAAACTAAGTGATTTAATTTGTGCACAACAGCGAATAGAGGTAGATGTAACTAAGATAGAGTTAACCTGACAGTGTAACAATATCCATAAATCGATGATTTAGACATTGCATACCAAGAGGATGATGATGAAAAGACAAAAGATTGCGGGTCAAGGTACAACTCTGGAGGTATGCACCCGTTGGTAGCCTCCACCTAGAATCAAGAGGGCGACGAAAAAATGTTGAGTGCGCCGTCTAATTATTATCTGCTGTCGCAGCGAACGTAAGCGTTTCAAGACGCCCTTTTCCCTTACACTCCTTCTGAAGGAGGTCAGCGAGCGTCTTGAACTGAGGAGGATCAATCAGCATGACCTGATGACATTCTTGTCAGTTGAACGTGTACAGAAATCATGACCAGCTTACATATTCCCACATCTCTGCCTTCTCCACTCGCTCGACTTGCTCAGCTGCTGATTTAATCCGTTCATCCAACCCTTCTCCTTCTGCAGCGGGGACTGCAACACGGACACGCATTCGTGCACGTTGGATGGGCAGCTTTGATCCAGATTGAATAAGCCGCAAGGTTTCGGACACCTACTCCCGCATTGACTCAGACCTAGCGGCCGCTCACGAGCAAACCACCTACCTGGCTTTTGGCATTCTTGCCCACTTTCACGCTCACCCCTGCCTCTGCCATTGCTTTCTCAATGATCCCGACAGGATACGGACGCTGCGTCGCAGGATCGACACATTTCTCTGCCACAAGGGTTGCAATTTCCTTCCGCAAGGAAGTAAGGTCGTGTTCACGTTCTTTCTCGCCAACTTGAAGCTCTCCCTTTTTCAGTATCTGGAAGACAATTCAGCATGCAAAGGCACGATTAAAGAGATAGGGGACAGACCTCTTTCACGACCTCGGCCACAGACGATGTTCCAAACGCCTTCTGGAGGTCATTTGATTTTGCCATTTCGCCTTTGGAAACGTTTGTGAACACATTTGATATTTGGAGGACGTCATCCAGATCGGTTTCACTTCAAACACACTATGAGGCAGAGCAGAGAGATAATTGGACGCAGACTGACACGCCGTTTCGCCATTCTTGTACTTTGTTTTTGTAGCACGCAATCTGTGAGCTAAGTACAGGCACAAACCTACTTGACAAGGGTTGGATTATTGCACACCTCGAAACGTTTTCCGCCCTTTTTCAGGCGAACGATGGAGACATTTGTCAGTCTTGGGAGAGATGTGAGTCTGATGCGATTAAGAAATACGGAGTACTCACTTTATTTGATTAGAAGGTTGATTGATGGGCATTGCGAGAAACGATATAATTTGTCTGTTATGGATACAAAGCAAGAAGACTCTGATATATGTTGGAGATGTGAGTTGAAGTGAGTTAAGACTGGTCTGCCCAAAACGGAAATCTGTCGGCCCCGATATTTAGGAGCTATTTATGTCACTTTGCGACTCGTGTAGAAAAAGACCAAGCTGAATAAATCGCAACGTTAATCTGTAATAGCAGGCAGGTAACCTCTATGTTGCCTTCCAATGGATATAGTGAATGTTCCTTGTGAACCGTGTCTTAACATTCATTGCACGTAGTTACCAGGGAAGACCCCCTCTACTCCGTTCAGGCGGCCAGTCCACCAGTCCTCCTGACTCTCTGTCTTTTTCACAATCTCGATCCGATCATCGGTCTTGAATGACAAATCGCCGTCCGCCTGAACGACGCGGGGGTTCAATGGGGGCTCCCAGTTAAGGACAACTACGTACCTGTGCATCGAAATCGTACAGCGCCGTAACGTACTCAACCACAGGTTCAGGTTTCGGTTTCGGCTTGAGTGGTGGAGGTGGAGGCGGCCGTTTCGTCGCAGCAGTAGCACCATTGCCATTGTTCGAGGCAGAATAGGGAGGTGGTGGTGCAATTGGCTGGCCAGGTGGAGGAGGGGGAGCCTTCTTCACAAACGACGAACCACTACCATACGCAGGCGGTGGCACTCGCGAGGCAAAACTTGCAGAGCTTGATGTAGTTGTTGCACTGGGAGTGCGTCCTATAGGTGCACTGACACCACCTTCCGCGCGCTTCGCATGAACAAGCTTGGCTGCATGAACCAGTCAACGGGACCAGTGGATAAAGAAGATATAGCCCACGTACTTGTAGACACAATTCGTTTGGTGATGCCGAGGTCCTCGATTTGGCTCCAAGCATCCGTGCGTTTGTTCTCGTAATCAGACTGGATCTCCGAGGCTGGGACGTTGGTGACATTGTATCTGCCCTCAGCGAAGGAGTTCATCTTCTCAAGGAATAGGTAGTAAATATTGAGCCTTGTCGAAGGCAGTTTCACTTAAAGGACGTTGTAAATAATCAAGAAACGGACGCACTGCATATAATAAAAGGAGTGGAATAAAGGGTCGATAAACTGGCTTGCGAGCTGCATGAATCGAGGAAGATCTTGCTTCAACGTATTGTTAATGTAATCATACTCATTCGTCGCTATCTCAAAATCTTGCTCAAGCTAAGAACACCCATTAGACAAAATATTACCCCACAATAGCACGTATGCACTGGCTGACAAACCTTGAACAAGTTCTTCTCGTCATTCAGGCTCTTCTCCTTCTTGTCTCGAAGCTTGGTTAACGAGTTGTTGAATCGATCGTAATCAAGCAACTTGTGGTCACGCTTCGTGATCGTCTTTCTAATAACTTTCAGAACGCCTTGGAACTCCTTGACAGGACCAATCACACGAGTCTCGATGAGTTCAAGTTCCGGTGCTACAGCAGAGCGAAGTTCATCCAAGTGCTGGGCATAAGGGGGAGTGTTAGCGATCGTGGCGGCAGCATCGGGGTGTTTGCTGGCCAGGCTGAGTTCGCCCGACAACGGTGAATAGAGGAAGTTGAAGTGGTTTCCAAAGCCATTAGCACCGGTTAACAAAGCTTAGAATTGGAGGATCGATATTGATAGTAGATAGAAACGCAACAGAGATTGCATACCTGTGACTGCCTCAGTGTAAGCCTTGGTGTCCTTGAGCAGCTTTTCGGTGGACTGCTCGAGAGCAGAGAAGTGAGAGTTGTAGTCATCAAATTCGGGATCGGATGACTCTGAGAACAGGGTGAAATCATTCGCAGCAGTATGGAAACATCTCTTACTGACTCTTTGCAAAACCGGTTTTTGAGGTGACAATGTGAGGTGTCCTGTGTGGGGAGGTATGAGTTTCTGAACGAAGGCAAGAATGCGCAAGATCGACTGCGGCGATGCATTGCATTCGATTCCAAGTAGGTTCGCTTGAACTACAAGAAGGGAATACTCACCGCTTGATGGCTTTGGTAAATCCCTTCATATCGCTGTGTCTGTTGGATGCAGTCCAGCTGAAGCACTTTGAGAAGGAAAGTGAGGATGTAGTTGCTACAATGCAAAGACTAATGGAGAGATGAGATGCTCCGCAATGCTGAGTTGTGCAACTGCGCTAAGAGAACGATTATGTCATCACACCAGCGTCTAACTCGTAGCGTAGTCAGCTGTGCCCATTTGTCCATCTCAACAAGTCAACGACATTAGTGTCGTGCAATCGCTACGAATGCCTTCCCATTTACGTCCTGGGACTACTGGCCTAGTGTCTCTTTGACTGTCTTGAATTGGAAACCCAGGTACAATTTATTTGCCCATCCTGCAGGTTCAGATCCCTCTTTGTTCGCGACAATGTCACCCAGTACTTCCAGCGCCGGTATTGAAACGCTTCTGAAGGTACTCCTTCACTCATGCAAGCGGGACGTTGCTAGGTACGTGCTCGATAGGTGCCCGTCCTTCATACAATTTACCGATTTCGCGCAGGGAGGCGCGTTGACCCTCCATACGGTGAATCTTGTCGTGCAATTGTTCGGGCGGGAGCGCATTCAGCCCTTCCGCAAGGTATTCTGACAGATGAATCGCAGGTTGGCGACCAGAAGCCAAAGGCTCTAATGGTGGTCACATACCTGCAATATCAGGGATCAAAAACATGCCCCAGTCACCATAGGGATGAATAGTCCCGTCTACGAAACATTCGTCAGGTTGACCTTGATCAAAAAACACCCACGTAAAGGCGTAAGGAAGGCAAGTCGATGGATCTCAAATAGGCTGGAATCGCAAGTGTAAGAAACGAGAAGAGGTTTTTGGCGCATTTAACTTCACACCGACGACTTGACTCTTATATCCTAACTGGTCCTCTTCGGCACCTTCTGTGGATATCCCAAACTCTGACGGTACGTACAACTTGACCCCGCTGCTTTTGCGGCATCTGCAAGCGGGATTCGGGTGGAGAATCGGGTGGAAATAAGCACGTCGGCCGAGTGCTCTTTGGGGATGCTGAAGAAGGTGTCGATGTCTGTGTAGTCAACTCGGGCGACTTTGATGATCGAGATGCCCAAGGCGACACCGGTGAGGGCCAAGAGTTGGATGACATGGAAAGCCTGACAGACGGGAGCTATGAGCACTAGTTTCATGACTCGGCTGCATCCCGGACATTAATATTGCGAGTTCCTTCGTTGGTGCATCGCCACCGGCCAAGGGTACCCAGCCACGCGGGATGTGACATGTTCGACACGACGTCATTACCCAATGTCCATGACATCACTGATTAATGGCCTCCCGAATATTCTGTCGCTTTGCACGACTCACCACCACCACAATGCGCCCAGTGATCCCCATCTCCGCCCGCGGATTGCATATGAACTACGTGGGTCCGTGCACCCGTCGCCGCATTCACGCAACACCATCGGTGTCGAAATCCGTAAAAGATAAATTATCAGAAGTGGCAGACAAGGTGTGATTTTATCTTACAGGATCGATGACTTCAAAATGTGTAATCAGGATTTCGAGTAGGTCAACAAGAAAGTTGGCGAGGGTTTGGCCACCGCGATAGAAACAGGTGAAAAAGCCACAGAAAAGACAAAGAAGACCCTAGGTAAGTATAATTCACGGGTACCCGTTGTTGGTGACGCGACCGTGTCTCAGGAGCAACAACCAAACACGCAAAGGCCAAGGCAAATGGCGCGAAAGAGGGAGCGGGTCAAATGGGACAGAAAGCCAAGGAGGCGGGCAATGACGTACGAGTTCACCATCCTCCCTCGTAAAGGGATCTGACATCTCTGGGAAGGTCATTGCAGGGGCTAGAGAAACCAGAAAAAATGTACCAAAGGATGTGTGATCAACGTTCGAACGTCGTTGATTTCTTCTCGTGCCGTTGTGTAGTTTGTAGCTGATTCGCCCGCAACCGAGATACTCAGCTCGTTGTACGCCGAGAAAACTTCTTTGACATAGCAATATCCAATGATTTTTGAAACCGGCATTCTGCGTCTGGTTCAACCAGTCTCGATGGTCAAGAAACAAGGCGTGTTATTTGGTATCCATGGATACATCAAGTTGGGTTTGGGTAGGTGGCAAGGAAATCAGGTAGGCATTGCTAGCTGGGGAACCACACATTTATCTGGGCAGGGAGCAAGAAAGCGAGAATCGCATAATACCTCGACCGCTCAACAGCCTTCGGTCCCGTACGGATCGATGCTGACAATCAAAAGTTGTGGTTGAGTTTTCCAATTCAAGAGGGCACAAACTTCGCCCGCCATTTCCATCATGTGAATCGGCTTCAATTCCATCGCCCATGGCAGGTGATCATGAATAAGGACTGATTACATAGAATATCAACAACCAGCGCTGCGGCTGCGAACGGCTTCCCTCTCGCAGATTGACTAGATACTAAAATGATGTGTTTTCACCCCCGGCATATGACAGAGCCGGTGATTGGCCCCGGGATTGCTGTCTGAGCGACCATTCAGTTTCCAGAACAATGGTACACTGCGGTGCCTATCATATCTATCGCTGGGAAAATCATGCCAAGGGGGGTGGCTCTGGAGCAAGAAGCCTTGAGTCCGATCAACTCTGGCAAGCTACGGACATCGTTACTTGACAGGGACGGATCCTGGGTTTCGGCACCGTCATGTATGAAGTACCGATAGCCGAGATGTTGTGTTGTTTGTGGCAGTTACAGCGGGTCGCATGACCTTGAGGGTCAGAGTTCGGGGATCAGATTGATCATCATCTGTCAACTTGGGATGTAGAGTAAATAAACCATTGAAAGGAACATACCTGGTGGACCCTGATGGTTGTGGGGGTGCCTAAATGACTGCTTATCGCCGCCTGGCGCCATCAGAGAACGTTATACAATGATTGACCAGCTTGCCAACACCTCGAACCTATCTCCGTTGGACCAGCAGAGCGCCGGGTCAGGGGAAGGTTGAATGGGCGGGGCGGAACACAATGTCTCACCGATTCAGCATTTGAAAATAGCTACTAGTTCTACCCCGCATTTCGTGGTGAAATCCTGTGAAGTGTTGTCAGGTACAAAGTTTAACTCACGAGTACAAGACCTCGCTCTCCACGGTCAACTGGGAAGGAATGAGGCTAGAAATGGTATAATTATCTCACCGATTCGGAGAAATGGCCAGCAAATGGAGCTAGGCAACGAGAAAAATATCACGGCCCACCCATTGTCATCGAGCTCGATCTTAGTCTTGAACAGGAATGAGGACGAAGCAAGACCCCGAGCAGATTGCCAGAACAACTTTGGGATGCTACAAACGCCTGCACGGTGAAACAGAGGCCACATCAAACTTGGACGATGCTGCGAGACTCTTTCTGTGGATACCCACCTCATCTAGTTTGACTTGTTAAGACTAATCGGATATCAAGACCGAATGCGACACCGTGATCGCAAGAACCTACAGTGTGTCCGGGCCCGCGGACGACAAATTGCGGAGTCTAAAGGCATGGCCGTATCGGTATATGTTTTCTAGCACTGCATTGGGACATCTCTCTGCTTTTCCGGAAGACACGCTGTCAGCAGGGTGCAGTAGAAACTTGAAAGGGTCATAATGCATACGAATGGGGCCACGAAAAACCTTGATCTTTATTACATTCAGGTGGCAAGAAGTGTAGGATTTATGCATTACGAGTTTGCGACCTTTTCTACTGCGGCCAGAGGGCCTGAGAAGACCTGGCTGACAGGCGCTACAAGTTTCGTACCTGCAGAGAGGGGTTGGAGATCTTTGCTTGACCTTGGTCACCAGACTCGGGCAAGGTGAGAGAACAGATACGCTGCAGCTGAAACGGGGGCGCGATCGAGCCTCAGACCCAGTGGACCAATGAGACTCTGTCAGCTGGTTGGCATAGCCCGGAGTGGACCGCAATCTCCGACAATTAGAAACTAATTATACTGCGAGATTATTCAATAAGGGCCTAAATACAACATTCTGACAAAGAGTTTGTTAGCTGCGTGAGTGCGGAGACGGTGTTGGAGTTAGAGCACGGAGAGGGCTACGTGAGATGTTTCCGATTGACCAAATCAGTGCATATGACACAGTCCCGGAATGGTTCATGGTTCCGGTCCATGAATATGCCTCCGTGCCATGGAGATACCGAGCTGGACCAATACAAGTCCGCTCGTGCCTGTCTCCCCCGACTTGACTACACGTCATAAATTTGGACACCGTGACCGTCATCAAAGCACTGGACTCTTTCGCGAGATCCTTGCAGGCGTGGCTGAGATCCGGGGCACTCGCCGTCGCTCGGCACCCGTTCATCACCTGCCTCCGTCTGATGCCTCTTCTAGTTATAAAAGACCATCTCCTTACTTCTCCAGATGCATCCACCCCCACTTGTCTGTGCTATTCGAACAAGAGTACCCCCTTCTTTGCACAACCTATCTGTACACAATGTCCCCCCTTTCGTCGTTCAAGAGACTCTCCTTCAGTAGCATAAAGGTAAGCGTTCAATGGAGTTACGCAAAAGGCTTCAGCCAATCGTGTGCTTTCTATTACCAGAGTACTAGATCGAGCAACTGCACTGTTCCGATCGACGGCCATGCTTCCCCACTGGATATCACTTTTGCATTGGTAGGTCAGACGTCTCTGCCAAATCTCCTGCTCTGACCATTCCGCAGAACATCCAGTCATCGTCACCAATATCATCACGGGCGTCAGCAACTTCCAATGATGGCGGATATGTGAGCATTATATTCTCTGGGGGATACCTCCATGATACTTAATATTTTTTTTTTGCAGGCAGAGATGCTTGATGACGACAACATGTCATGGGGAACAGGAAAAACCTCGAGCTCCCGCTCCAAGCGCTCCAAACGTCGCAGTCTTAGATTTTTCTAATCGAGAACCTCCTTTATGTCCATCTCAAATTTAGCATTGCCTTTCTTTTATGTATCATCTTCATATCATTATCATCAATATACTAATTGTTACGGGCGCATGCATGTATGATACGAGATACGAATCGTACCATTCGAACAATGTGGGCTGGCCCGCGGCCCGTCACCTCGAACTATTTTTATAGCAAATTCCAGAGCGACGGAAAGCCGCAAATTTTAATGAATACAAGAGCGTTCTCTGCGGTGGAATTTAGGCACATATCCCCATGGCCGAAGCAACGGTAGTTGTTGTGCTCTGGTACGTGGAGTCAGGTATAACCCTCGATCGACGCATGATCTGTAGACGTCGTGACTATTGCCTTTTGACTTGAGCCATATAATAGGCTAGCGATTGTGTTGCTTGACTGAGAGATGCGCACCGACATATCAAGCGGTCGTCATCAATGTGCATGCATGGCACTAGGTCAAGAGAAGAACCGGAACACGGTCCAACGGAAAGAAAAACGATGATCCGGGGTGACTACAATCAGCTACCCGGGCGCTGCATTCATCAGCACATGGTTCAGGGGATGAGAGCTCTTCTCTGCCTGTAAATACCGCCTGTGAAGCATATCGCCACATACGCTGTGATTCGCGATTAAGAATGGAGTAAAACGGCGCATCGTACAATCAAGCTAGGGGAATGTTGATTTTCATGTCCCGCTTCGTTCTATTAATTTTGGTGCGGCAGAAGCTAGGACAGTGAGAGCTCGCGAGACATCTGATTACCATTTTGCGACTGACAAATCGGCCCGTATCTCAGCGGCAATATCAGTTAGGCGACGTGGAGTTTCGACAGACCGGTCAAATAGTAATATAGTAGTCCTTCGTCGCGCCACGCAACACTTACTTCCCGAATCCATCTGCAGCCCCGACTTCACATTTATATTTCCCCGGTAATTTTTCAATGGGTATGCCATGTGCAGTGCTTCTGCACCATGAGCGCTGCGAAGACTGCCACGAGGCACCGAGGGAAAGAAGCGGAGAATCGTACGAGTGTGAGATGGGAACGCTGAGTACTCGTGCCGTACTATTTATAGCTTTAGGGTACGATGATGGTCAGTTGCAAAGAGTCTAGTATATAAAGCGGTCTTTGATGATATTTTCATACCACCATCCCTCTCTCTCCCAGGTCTCCCTAACCACGAAGCGGTCAGCGAACCGCGCGTAGTCTAAAACGCACGAACTGTAGAAACTTACAACTTACGCCTTTGACGTCTTCATCATGTTCTCATTTTCCGCACCCCATTGGCGCCGTAGAGCTGTGGGAACGCTCCGCCAAACTCGTCGCTTCGCTTGCTAACTGACTGGCATTCTTCAGGCGATTGAATCCCACCATAATGACGAGAAAAAACCCCGGAAGTTATCCAAATTCTTGCAAACGCTGAAGTCATGCTTTGGCCACGGCTTTGAGGTCGACATCGTGAGTACTCGGTTTCACCATGCTGTGCATGGGCTAACACATTCGGTAAGCCCTCGAGGAATGAGTACCAAAGAGCTGGCGATCCTGCAACAGGCTTCGAAGGGGAGGAAGTATACGGGGTAAGCTACGGAGATGCTTGTAGTGGTTCGTTCTGCTTACTTGTTGTCACCTTCAGACCCAAGCCGAATATCTGGACGAGGATGATATGGCGTGGGTAAAACCAAAAAAATCTAAGAAGCGAGCTCAACAGCGCCGGAATTACGAATCGTATGCATGATAATCGATAACCGATTGATTGTGCGTACTGTTGACTTTTACCACGGACGGGGACGAGTGTAGTTAGCATTCCTTTGCGGACATTTCATGGACAACACACCTACACGGCGCATGTACCTAATTAGACAAGAAGTATGTACGATTCAACTTGATCACTGACTGTAACCTTGGGTGAGATTCCGGGACGGCATTTGATTTGGAAACCCCCCCTCATTGGCTCAAAGTAGGTGAGATGCCAGTACGCCAATATTTCTATGATCCATCATTACGCTACTAGAGCCAATTTTGTTCCGCTAACCCCCACATGTCTTTGCCGCCTGTGTTCTACCACTATTTTCAAGTGCCTCTACCCTATGCGAAGACGCTTGCTTTGCAAGAGAGAATTCATCAAATTCAGCTCGCTTCGCGACGTGCATCATCTCATCGTGATATCCTCTTGTTGTTGCAACATCGGCCTGTTTACACGGCAGGACGTCGGCAAACCGAACAAGAACTGCAGACGGAGCGTGCTCGCCTGACGAGCATCGGTGCCGACTTTGTCACAACTTCCAGAGGTGGTCAACTAACCTATCATGGACCCGGCCAACTCGTTGGTTACCCTCTCCTTGACCTGGGTCGCACGTCTCCACCCATCGGCATACGTGAATACATATGCAAAATGCAAAAAATGATTCAAAGCTATCTGTCGAGCGCTCACAAACTCACGCACGTTCCGTCGGAACACACTGGCGTATTTTTGGACCCGGCGACAAAGGTCGCTAGTATTGGCGTCCAAGTACGCCATCGACTCACAACGCACGGATTTGCAATGAACGTCACCCAAGAACCCATGGAGTGGTTTAATAAAGTGGTCGCTTGTGGACTAGCAGATGTGAAAGCCGGTTGCATAGCATTGGCGGCCGGGGAGCAGACTCAGGTCCATGACGTGGTAGAAGGAGTGGTGAACGCGTTCAGTCAATCGTATGGGAGGGACGTGAAGAAACTCGAGTTGGAGTCCGCGGGCGAACTTGGGAAAGCTATTCTCGAATTAGAGGAAGAGGCTTTAGATGCTGGGGACTGGCCAAGGATGCCTATCTCCTAGATCCATATGTATTCTGGACAGACCTACATTCAACTGACTACAACTATCACTGCGTACTGAGATGCGTCAAATAAATATGGTCTGAGAGGTATTTGAGTTCTTGCGTCCACCTCCTCGATATGAATGAGTTCCAAGATGTTAGTGAGCAACCTGGGATCTCGGGTATCAAACTATCATCATTCAAGCTCAAGCATTAAACATGCTATGAGAAGTAGTACACAGAGGTGTGATTCCACTTCCGATGTTCACAGATTTCATCGTCAAGGTGGCGGTAAACCTTTTTTTTTTTTAGGCGGCAATGTGCGGGGTCACAGCCACCGAAAAGGCACTCGGGTGCAATTCAGTATGACCGAAGTCGCTAAAGACTAGCCCGCGGTCAGGGAGCGGTAATTAAGGGGACCTTGACGCTTATTCTCCAGGAGGAAATCCCTTTACCGAGACTGCGCATGAGGAGCCTTCGACATCAAAGATTCGCGTAAGTACTGTGGGACTACTGGTAAAGCCGCTCTCGGCTACTACCCACTAAAACCCCCTGGCGGTTTCTGCGGGATTCGAACCCGCGACTCGACACACAAGCCGGCGCCTGCCGAAGCAGACCGGTAAGTCCCCGGTAAACTTCGTAAACTCCCAAGTTGCAACCCTGCACCCGTCCGAGTCATTGCAGCATTCTCGAATATTGAGATTATAGCAAACAGCAAAGCTTGAATAATTGATTGATTACTCTCAGAGAGGTATGTATTAGACTCGATAGATCGGGAAAAATTGCACATTGCCTGACGCCGGGTTGACTTCGCTGTGTGAGTGCAGCGCTTAGAAGGTCGACTCAGCGTTGAGCTTGGGAAGAGTATTGCGCAAGATATTGATACGCGTAAGTAGAAATTAATTTCGTTGCTCTTTTCTTTCTGGCCACTCTTTTGAATTCGCCGCATTCACGATTCAGCAACGATTTGAGTTGTTCTGATCAAAGTACCCACAGGGCTCTTTGTGTGGGTACTTCACTCACCGCAACACTCACGAACACCTTCAATCATCATCGCGATTTTGAAACCTAGTAGGTAGTGGGTCACTGAAAACTTATGTTAACTGAGACTTTTGCTTTCATTCCGCTTTTGTAGACGTCGAGAGAAACGGAGAAATAATCTTTGGCATGCACGTACTCATCCTAGGAGCTACAGGTCCATGTGGCACGCTACTTGTCAAAGAAGCGCTCGGTGCTTCGCACACCGTCGTCATTTTCGCTCGCTCTCCAGAGAAGCTCTCCGAGGAAATCAGAAATGACACACGGGTAACCATTTCGAAGGGCGAGCTAGACGATGAGTCCGCTCTCTCAGCTGCGATGGAGCATGTGGACGCTGTTCTCTCGGCTCTCGGCCCTAAATTATCACATGGAACGTATCCAAGTGGCGAGCCTCTTGCCCGAGGATATTCGTTGATCATCAAGGTCATGATGGCGCACAGTGTCAAACGCCTCATTGCTCTTGGGACCCCCAGCATCACTGATTCTCATGACAAGCACAGTCTGAAATGGTCATTGATTGTTGGTGGTATCAAGACCTTGGTGCCTGCAGTGTACAGCGACATCGTAGGCGTCGGGAACATCATTCGCACGGAGGGTGACGCGCTTGACTGGACAATTGTCCGGGTCCCATTCTTGACCAACTCGGGCAGCCGAAACGTTGTAGCTGGATATGTGGGAGACGGCAAGACTGGGACTACGCTGTCAAGAGCAGGTTTTGCAACGTTCGTCTTACAGGAGCTCGCGAGGAACGAATGGGTTAAGGAAGCCCCACTGATTACTGTAGTATAGTGAATTTCACTGTGCCTTGTATTTTTTCATTCTTGTAAACTGGCTAGGTATCTAGAAGGCGATCACGAATCTTGTCGTGGCAGGGCGAAAACTGCAATTTCTAAGCGATGACATCCGAGGATTTTAGAAGGTCTTGCCAGCTAAACCTCTCGGGTTCCTCGTGGAATTGTTTCAACAGTGCTTCAGCGGTTAGATCGTGATCACCGTCTTTTCTACCCTCTCCCCATAAATAAAATCTTTGAAGTCCCATCGCCAGCAGCTGAGCGTCAACTTGATTGAGGAGGAAACGTTCCGGAAGTTCCTGCCCTGGCTGTACGGCCGCCGAGGTAGAGGACGGCGTGATCTCTCCGCGGAGTAATACTATCCCGTGCGATTGTGACATGTCAGTGTAAAACGTTAACACCAGGTATGGCGTCGCGAAGGAGGTGCGAAGTTTGTATTCTTGGAGTGGCGTAAACAAGACGGTGGAGGGTTGTGGAATGTGACATGAGGAACCCGCCATCACGCGTTCGAACGGGTTTGGTTCCGTAGCGGAGGGGTTCGGAGGGACTGGATGGAAGTCCCATTGCAAGAAAAAGAATTCGTGGGCTGTGCCAGTGCTTTCGCCGGCGGATGGCATTGATGAATCCGGAGTAGACTCTCTAGGTACTGGTACAACAAAGACCGGATACTTTTTTGCAACACGCGTCATTGCATTGTACGACTCCAATGAGAGGGAGGCACAGATATAACCTCTTCCGGTACCCTTAGTTCGCGATGCATGATACGCAGTCCACAGCGCAGATATTTGTGATGATGTGTGCGGTGTGGCCATGAGTTTCGAGAGATTCAATATTGAGGAAAGTGGCTGGCGAGTCGGTGGACGAGCTTAATACTGCTGCGTACGAATCACGTTGCATCTAGACACTTGCCTTTACTGGGCAGCTGTCTTTGCGTGCATTGAATGTTCTTGTGCCTTCCAGGGGATCGGACCGGGTCTTCACGTACGGGAGCTCAGTGTCAGCTTTCCTGAACGACGCGAGAAGGGAGGCAGCCTCCTCTTTTTGCTTGCAACGTGCTTCCTCACGAGCTTGTGACCCCAACTCCTCAATATCCAGTCCCCTTCTGTGGTTGCACAGTTATGAACACGAAGACGCAACGAGTATGTGGATGCACCTGTTAGAATAGTGTCACAGAGAGGTACAAAGATAGATACTGCTCACTCTTGAGCCTTCTGCTGGAGCTTGTCAGCGTATTTGTGGTTGTACGATATAGCCGAAGAACCAGAATGAATGCATCGAGCAGCATAGGCAGTCACTCGATATACACGGGGAAGTGTGGAGCGAATCATGAGGCCCATCTACAAGCTGTACGGTCTTCACGCAGCCACCACACTGAATGCACAGCGGCACTGTGCTCCAACCTGCCGAGAAATGCTGAAACTTGCCCACACGCGATTTTGACGGCTAACCTCACTTAGCCGGTCACTTGGCAATAAGGATTCTGTCATAAACAATATTTTCCACCCCCAACTTGAAGATGGGCCATTCACGCGATCATTTCGGCAGAAAACACCGGAGAATCTGTAAAGGATCATCGATCAAGTCCTCTCGTGCACAGAGTGGGTTCCATAATGTTCATTCGGCCGAAATTTGCAGCTCTGAGAACTGGACGGAGAGTTATGTAACGAAGCTGTTGGTAACTTTGATTATCAACCGGATCGATAGGCCTCCACATGCCGGAGTTGATGTTGACCAGGGCGCTATGGTGACACTGCGGCAGGCCACATCTTGTGGATGCTCTTTCGTAGCTCACCCAATCGTAGCGGCGCGCGGAGGCGCCAGAGTCCCCGACTCCAACTCACATATACACACACAAACATTAAGGACACAAACGGATGCTAAGATTTTTGCAGACACGAATATACACCCATTGGCAGAGCGTCTATCAAGAACTGGCCAAGAAAGAGATCAAGTTATCCCACTATCATTTAGTTTCCCCCCAAGTCCATCTCAAAGATTGCCTCGCAAACCGAAGTCTTTTTGGAGGGCGACTGACCAGGCAACTCGTCATCGTCATCAGCCTTTCTTTTGCCTTTTTTGTCATTGTGAGGCCGAGTCGGAGTCTTCAACAAGCCAGCTTGCGTGTAGGAATAGAAAGGCAAAACCTTCATGCTCTTCATGACGAGTTGGTAGATCCGCGAGCCTTTTTGATTGTGCTGATCGTTTCCGCGGTTGTTCGACCTTATGTTCCACCTGTTTGCACATCAGAATTATCAGTCAGGATTGGGATCAACAAGTGCTGGTGAGAAAGACGTACAATTTGAGGTACACCTCAACTTCGACGTATTCGTCATGTTTGATTTTCTCGTTGTACTCACCAGGGGAGATGAGCACCCCGTGTCCGTCACGGACGTCGGGTGAGATAACTTTGGCATCAGCCAAGTCTGAGTGCTCGTCTATCAGCCCTGCGTAACGACCATCCGGGTCTGGCATGTCACAGAATTTTGTGACGCGAGCTCCTGCATTGAAACAACATCAATGGGTAAATGTATTGATCGAAGACGGAAAATCTAGTTACCGAGAGTTGTTCTACCGTCCCTCGTAGTAGTTTGGACCGTGGGCTCGGGAGCAGCCCTTGCTTTGCCTGAATCGTTGTCATTTGTTGATCAGAAAATGCCTGAGAATTATTTTCAGACAGACTTACTCGGACTCAAAGGTTGAGTGCTGTCTACAGCATGAAGCGTGTTTAGTGAAAAATACAAACATTGCATTAAAGGGACTTACTAGCTATATCTGCGCGGGAGAGTTTCGGAGCGGACATTCAGCCAGCATTGGGAAGTCCTTGGAAAAGCGGGTCCGTGGCAACAACTAACGCATAATGATCTCCTGAACCAGGTTCATAGGTGCGCCAGAAGGGAGAAACGGAAGGAGGGTTGGTAACGTTTTCTGTGGGTGAACATGACATTGTTATGTAAGTAATTGGGCGGTGTCAAGTGAAAACAGGCATGCTCACCATTCTCACGTGCTTTCTCCACTTCGTTAAACAAGGCAAACAGCGTGCGGAACATGCCAATGGAACAACCGATCGCATCCGGGGGACAGCCTGTATCGTTCTCATCCAAAGCGACGAGCTCAAAGTGAGCCCTCGCTTTTTGAAGGGATGGAACTTCAAGCTACAAAATACAATGAATCAGTCAGAAAGGACTGATGCGCGATATATATAAAACACTTACACCCGTTGAAGGTAGGTTAAAGTAAGGACCAAGGCGCCCGTACATGCCGTTGCGGTCCACTCTGGCCGGGAATCGGATGCAAAGGAGGTCCCCAGTAGACTTCACCCAATATTCGGCGCCATCTCGCATGAACCTGCGGAGAGGGCGTGGGTTGTTGTCCTTCGCAATGGATTCGACGAGCGCCTTGCTCAATGCCAGTGGGTTTTCTGCGACTTGGAGTAAGGATTGCCACAACGGAGTGCGGGTGTGCGCCTCATCCTCAGCCGGTGAAGGTGACCTGGACCAGGTCACAGAGGAACGTGCAACAGTGGCAGGGGAAGGTGGTGGGGTCTGAGGGGTCTGAGACATAGTATTTTGTGGCAGACGAGCAGGGATAGAGGAGCAGATTGTGGTGAGGGCGGTTGAGGCAGCATCAGCGGGTTTTTATACACAAAGACGAAAACCAAATATGGGGATATGGAGAAATGGTGACCAAGAACGACGGGGACGGAGCAAGCGAACAAGAAAAAATTAGAAGGGTGAATGAAGACCAATGGACAAAGCGTAAATGAGAATGTGTGCATCACGCTGTGCAAATTGCAGTTGTGTGCAGAGATCTGCATCGCACAACGATGGCTCCACATAAGGCATGCCACTGTTAACTTGCCCATCGTAGTTCCAGATCTTCCCTTCAGCACTGAAACGAGCTGAGAAATGATTATCACCCAAGTAAATAATTGCTTTGAGAGTATACCTGGCAATACCATGAGGACTTGGCACTTGAAGCTCGTGGGACGGCTCGATTTTAAGGTGTAACATCCGTTCGAAGAAAAGAACAGCCGGTGGCACCATCAAGCACACATTGTCACGGGATACAGTGCCTTCACATTGTGATGAAGTATGTAGTTGACTGCCAAGTCTAAGATAACGTGCGTTAGTAGTTTGCAAATAAATATCCAACCATTTCTGCAGACTCGAAGTTTGGGATCCGGAATCGAAGCAGCTCAGTCCCCGCAAAGTGGCAGTTATGGTTGGAAGCGTTAAAGTGTCATCATCGCATGTCACGTCCAGGTTGTTTCCAGGACAACTGTTACTTGCACAAGAAAAATTCCTAGTAAGCCTTCGTGTGGACAAAGGGAAGACGTACTCAAGCATCAAACATGCTGATGCAGGAACTTGGCCTTCGCGAGGAAAAGACCGCGGGTATAAGCCACTGAGTTTATCTCGGAACCTGTCGCGACACGTTTCAAATGAAGTCTGAGAGAAAAGGTTGTCATGGTTCGCAGAAAGAAAATCGAAAGACCCAGCAAGATGCTTCGCATGGTCACTCAAGGTGATCCACTGTTGTTTGAGATCTTGATTACTAGCCCGGTAGACATGAAAGAGGCATGTAAAGACGGCATCGTAGCTACATGACCAGTTAGTGGCAGACCATCTACAACCAGTACTCGGTGGCGAAAGGGAAACCGGGGTCACCAGACACAACTTCTTCTGAAGAACAGCAGGTCCTGGTTGCGAACCGAATGTCTTCAATTTTTTTTTGGACTTCAGCCGGTCTGTACTAACATCAGCACATGTTTGCAACTCCGTTGACCCAACTTGAACCTCTGGGCATGCGTCGGTGACAGGAGCCTCGGTGACCTCGCGTTTCCTCTTGTTTTGCTTCTTCTGATGATCCACAATGGTTGCCGCGGCTCCGTCCTCATCGTACTTGACTTTGATGACTATCTTGTCTGAGTGCTCGGCTTCTGGGTCGGGAACAGCTTTCAGAGCACCAGAGCGTAGACCGTGTCGGATGTATGTATTATGTTCCAAGATTTTGAGTCGTCCAACTTCTGCATACAGGTCAGCGGGAATTGGTTTGTTCAACTGTTGCAGTGTGACTGTTTCAGTTAGACATAGTCCAGCTCTTGTCCGTGCACGAGATGCAGCAACATAAGCACCAAAACCACCTTCAGATAGGTTCACAAGTACCTTGGGCAATGTTTTTCCCTGTGCTGAGTGACCTGTGACAGCAAAGGCAGGTTGAATGGGGAGTTGAAGCCGAGATACACGGACTTTGTCTTGTGTCCCATCAGGTTGTTTGAGAAGCGTCGTAAAGTTCCATTTTACAGGTGTAATGACAAAGTAGGTTGCTGGAAGCTCATCGAGATTGACCTTACTGTGTGGAAATTCGACGTAAGCGCAGGTAGCATACTGTAAACCCAAGGGACATGTTGAAGTAAAAACTTTTCGCACAATGCCTTGGGAGCCATTGGTGATGCCAAGATCAGTAGATAGGTTTCGGAGACGCAAGATGACTGGCATACCCACATACAGGGGGACAGCACCTGGTAATGACTGAGGAAATGAAGTCACATTGAGACGAAGTAATGTCTGTCGTTCTGCCAAAGTGAGCAACCGATGAGTACATTTGTCGAGCGCCAGGCAGTCCACAACTTGAACAGACAGCAATCCACTGGCAACCTTTGCTTTCTGCCGGTTCAATACCTCACGCACATTATTCGTGGAGACAATGGCAACTGCATCAAAATTTCCATCAACGCTCATGTCTACTCCATCCGGTGATGTGTGTGACTTTATCACACGTGAATTGAACAGGTCAACATCACTTGCAGTGCAGTCTCGTATTCTCAATCGGCAAACAGCCTCCCCATACTCAGGGTCATCCTTCATGCGTTGTTGCTCTGTGAGATTAACAACTGTATTCACCATCTTCCAAGCAAGCCGCCCAAGCCTCTTGTGAATCTCGGCATCCGAAGTGCCAGCATAAGGCGAGATCGGAGTGTATAGTGGAGTTCCACCCACTGGTGGATATTGAAAAAAATCGCCAGAGAAAATAATTGTTACTCCCCCAAACCAAAGATCAGGTTTCTCTTTTGCGAATCGAAGTGCGTGATCTATGTCAGCCAAAAGCTCGAGTCCTACGAGAGAAGTCTCATCCAACAAAACATATTCCACATTTTTCCATTCATCACGCAATTTTGTACGGTTTGACACGGATATTAGAACAGTATAATCTTCACAACTTTCACCAGGCAGACGATTTCCTTTTCCTTTATTCATGGCTTTGATCTTGATACCAAGACCCTTATGGATTGTCATACCATCAATCAGCGCAGCTGCTGAGCCCGTTGGTGCCAAATACCGAATCATATGTCCACACCCAAAGTGTGTCATCACAGAATGCACAGCTTTCACAACATGAGTTTTGCCAGTACCACCTGGACCAGTCATCAACATAACTAGTTGCTCGATATCGCGTGCTCGTTCAATATATTTTTTCACGAAATCATTGGTAATGATCCGAAAGGCCATCCACTGTTTCTCATTCAACTGATTATCTTTACCGATCCTAGCAATAACCTCACTTGGACCAATTGAAGTATTTTCAGCAACATTATGGTGAACGGGTGACTCAGTTGCGGTGGGTGAAAGATCTAGTGAGAAGGGCACATTCACAGACTCGCCTGCCACAGTTTCTTTTACCTTATCATGTACCTCAATCTGCT
The DNA here is from genome assembly GCA_038093395.1 of Baorangia bicolor. Lineage (NCBI taxonomy): Eukaryota > Fungi > Basidiomycota > Agaricomycetes > Boletales > Boletaceae > Baorangia > Baorangia bicolor. The sequence goes on from JBBPSC010000115.1 coordinate 22,725, forward strand.
GATCTGGATTTAATGCATTCCGACGTGATGTTGCTATTGAACGCTCTTGTGCTTCAATCTCTCTTTTCCACTTAGACAAACGAGCTGCAGAGTACTCAGGTAGGTCAGGTTCAACCAGATTCTGTGAGGTTGAATGAATTCTAGCATCGGATGTTGTATCACCTGTTTTTGCAGGAATTGCAACAGGACACAGCCAACCAGCGAGCCTCAGTGAGAGTAATAATTGATGAATCCGAAACTCATTTTTGGACTGAGTAGATTCATTTAGTGCCAGAGTTACATCGACATCATCAGGAAACGTGTTCGATGATGGTACCTTGGAATTGGAATCTTCCATCCGTCTGGCTTGTTTATGAAGTCTTTCAGCATCCCGCTCATCTTCACACTCATGGATAGCCTCCCAGTTTTCCATTACAGCACGGCTACGGTCTGAAAAGTTGTAAGATTTTTGAAAGTCAATCACATTCTCACCTGGCATGATCAGAGGGTTGTTACAACCAAAAGGTTTGAAGTGCAGCAAAGTGAAAAGGGCCCATGCACGAGCATGAGTTGACCGCGGAATTGTCATACCAACCACTCGTGGGACAAGCTCACGGTTCGTTTCGCCACGGTCCTCATTTGTGTGCTCCAGTAGCTCATGGGTTGTATGTAAAGGATGACCAGACTTAAGTTTGTGGCGTTGCAGAACTCCCAATCTTGTCTCATGAGTGTGCTTTACTTTTTTGTCTCTTGACTTCGGCTGCAACTCAACACACCGACAGAAATCATAGAAATTCATTTCAGCAAGGCTATCAGCGCGGTAAAGATAATGATGGAGTTGAGTGGATTCAATAAGCTTCCCTTCCTTGTCAGTCACAATTCGGATATGTAAGAGCTCAACATCACTGTTTGAATCATCATCGTCCTTGGCATTTGGAGTTTGGTCAGAAGCGGAAAACTGCTCTTTGATGTGTGCAACAACAAGGGATGATAACATTGGTACAGTCAGGTGAGAAGAAATGCTGTCATCAAACCCTTGAATGTAACGTGCAGCCTGCTGAGCGTGGATTTGTTGCTGACGACTGAATTGAGAAAGACATTTGTGAAGTAACAACTTTGCACTGTCGAGGATAGAACCATTCAGAGACTCAGGAGGGAGGCGTGCGACTGCACGGGACAATAAAGACAGCATCTCATAAGTCTTAGCACCCATCTTCGTGATGTAGTCAGAAATGTAAAACATTGCTGCTTTGGCACTCTTTCCGGACAAAATGCATTTGAGGTCATGGTTGTGTCGACAAAAAACAAGAATATAGGGATTGAAGTAGTTTACATTACCATCACGACACATCAACACAACAGAGTTGGACTCAGGATCAAAGTGAGACGCTTCAACGATCTCATGGGGGAATAGAAATCTACATTTGCCTTCATTACCATACTTGTGACACACAGGACGACACTGATGCCTTTGGAGCACTTCACCACATTTTCTGACCTCTGTGACGAACACAGAATTCCACTCATTAAGAATGTCGGTGGGTGTTTTTGGTGGTTTTGGTGGCCGCTCGACACGAGGCTCAAACTTTGGATCAACAGTCACCTCGACATCTGGAAGATGGTGGTGAATGATGTCATCAAAGAAAGCAAAGAATTTTTTCTGAAAGTCCGTGTCAAGGAGCCGGCGATGAATTTCAGATGGATTGGCGCCACCTTTCAGCCAAATAAGAAAATGGCCGTGTAACGAGCCCCGTTCAGTATATTCAGAAGTACCGTAGAATGCATGCAAACGGCCAAACAAGCCACCAGATGGAGTTGACATGCGATGGTCATAATCCCAACCCAATAGATACTGAAAACAACACCTGACCGAAAAGTCGAAAAAATTTGCTGCAGCAACGGGGTCATGGGCTAATCTAAGAGTGCGTTCGCGGGCAGACACAAGACGTGGAAAACGCTGAGACAAGTCAACGTTGAGATCACCGTACATAACTTGGAAGATCGGGCTGTGTGCAACACTTGGGTTGAACGTGAAAAATAGATGAGGTAGACCAAAATAACCGAAATAGCTACGGATCTCATTGCGGATAAACAATTTGGAAGCTTCAGAGCCTGGTACACGAGCAGCAATGGTGTTGACTTGCCTTAACAACTCGAATGCACTCTTTTCATCACTGGACAAATCGGAAATTTTGTGCTCCATCTCGAGGCGCGAAGCAAGACGATGGAGAACTTCTGGTGATATCTGTGTGATGCTACGTGCAATGTTGTTAAAATTTGATTTACGGCAAGCGAAAGCAGTACGAAGATGAGCCATGCGACGCTGGAGAAGGTTCCATGCGACGAACATGTAGTAGTGATGATACCTGAACAAGCGGTCTGATAAATTCAACGAGTAACGTGCTTGCAATTGAAAGGAAATCGTCACAGGGCGCTGCTTGTCATCGAAACCGCCCAAACCAAAAGGGTATAGAGTAGGAAACATACCAGGGAAGAGATCGGGTTTATTGTACTCATCGATGGGCCGCGAGCCATGATGCACAATTAAGTCAGGTTCAGACGAAGATTTAGGAATTAGATTACGGAGAGCAGCAGCAGTAAATGTTCGACCACTGACAGTAACACTCTCGGGATCTGAAACACCCATCTTTTCAACAAGCACAACTGAATCAGACACAACATCGGTGCTATCAGTTTGATCAGCATGTAAGAGAGAGCCAGGATGGTCCTCGAAGCCAGCAGTTTCATCCTCGAACACGACTTTTGCATCCAATTCATTATCCACCACCACACGATCAGACAAGCCGGGAAGTATACCATCCTCTGGATACAGGTCGAGAATTTGAGTGTCGACAGGAATATCTGCATATAAGTGATTGTGGTTTTTCAACCACACAAGGAACTCCCAGACTTTAGATTTGCGTACACGAAAAGTTGTTCCAAGCCGGGCAGGGTCGAACTTGCCAGGTCCAATGAATATCACACTAAGAAAGCCAGACACGTCAGATGGTGTTCGTGGTAATACATAGGCAGTCGATACCACATTCATATCGTGAGCACATGTGTTCCCGTGAAGCACCCTAGGATGTGAAGCATCAGATGAGTGGAATAACCGGGTAACATGAGCTGTAGTATAGTATATTGCACAAATCCTTTCCTCTACCCACGTTAAGTCATGGAATTGATCAGGCAATCGCCCACGAAAGAGACCATTGGCCAAAGCTAGACGAGGGAGCTTTTTACGAGAAAGAGCAGTCATACACTCAGGACAAACATTGAGGATTGCCAAGTCTTCACAGTCCCGAATGATGCCACGTCTCTCGAGCATAAGCCCGTCAAGAACAGAATTAGAGTAATTGAATTCAATGGACATAGACTGAATAACACACTTACGGATAATATATGGGTCGGTGAGACGCAACGGTTCGAGGCTGAGCTTTGGAGTATTTGAATCAACCTCGACTTGTTTGACACTCTCTTGATACTGGGAACATACTGCACACACAGGGGGTTCTGTCCATTTGGATCCATTGTAATAGCGGTTCAGGGAGTCGAGAACAACATCACGGGGAACCACGGTAGGCCACGCACGGTCATACTCAGTTAAAGCCTTCTGCTTTTCGACCACTTTAGCCAGTTTACGCTCGCGCCGAATATCCAGAGAAGAGCTCACTGACGAAGCCTTTGATAAGCATGAGATGATGTCGACACCATACTCGTATTGAAGGATGCGCAACATGAAGTACTCTATGGAGGGCTCGTCAACGAAATCATAAAAGGGATAATAAGCAAGAAAAATATCAGACAGTGTCTCCAGCCTGACACTTTCAAGGTAGCGGACACGATGAACAACATGGTTGACAAGACCAGTACAAGTCTCACGGCGCGAGCGCAACTTCACAGGCGGCCGATTGGGAACTGTAAGACAGCGAATACAGGTTGATATCAAGTCAAGTGTCAAAGCACGAAGAGTACCCACCAGAACATCAGATGGTAAAGCAGCCCAAGACAGCAGTGTGATGTCAGTGATGTCAGCAACAAACACAGGCAGTGGAGGCACACGTAGCGCCAAAGCAACCTCGTGTCCATACAAGTTTTCGAAGTAAGATGCAACAAGGGCAAGACGGTCTCGAGGGCATGCGGCAGGCAGTGTTATATGTTCACATTCGCGTAACAGCTCGTCTGGGTTGAGGGTAGCAAGACTTGCACAAGAGCGAACATAATGAGAAACTATGGCAGTGATCCTTTTCTTTTTCGTGTTTCCCTTCGTGATAGATAGATGTGATACTGACCTAGTGAGGACATCAACTGCCAAAGAAGTTAAGTTGGACTCATACACGGAGTCTGCATAAAAAAACCATGGAGGGAGTTCCTGACGTCTGTCAGACAAGCGAGCTAGGACTTCGAGGACATCACTTGCAGAGCGTGGCTGATTGAGTATGTCTCGCATAAGCCGGCAATGAGTATAACTGGCATTAGCAAAATATGTGGGGAGCATCACCAATGTTAGACGCGCAGGGGAAAAAAAAACTGTGATATTGCGGCCATCAAACGAGATTGAACCAGCAAACTCAACATTACACTGAACACATGAAACTGAATGAGATTTCAAGGATTTCTGCAACCAATTACAGAAGTTTTCAGGGGAATCAAAACACGAGGGATTTTCGAGTGGAAAATATATGGGATCATAGTAAAAAACATAGTCATGGACGTCATGCAGTCCATCAGGAGGTAACTGAGCCTCGTCAATGAGACGAGGTGCAAGACAAGGGGATTTATGAATGAACCTAACAAAATTTCAATAGCGTTCAACACAATGGTATTAACACTTACATTTGCGAACACGGAGGGTGAAGTGTTCGTGTCGTTCAGTCATCTTTACAGGTGAGAAAGCAACTATACAGTTTTATTATGTAACCTATTCACACATGTCAGGCACATTGCAGGCACCAACAATTTCCTGCGCGACAAGAACCCTCCTCTACTAGAGTCGGGGAAGCTCTCGACCCGAAAGCCCGTTTCCGCCATCGCCGTGCCGACGACAGCCGAAGCTCACATTATGGAAATGCTGCAATGGTCCATTCAAATCCCTCCAGATTAATGCCAAAACATACATGTAATTATGTCCCTCATTTACTTCTGTTGGGAAGGTCGTTTGGTATAAAACCAACGACAGGGTTGCATTCCTTCTGACACGCCGGAAACCCAAATTTCTTTTGACCATGCCGTGCACTTCAACTAACTCGAATGCCACATTGTTCGAGAACGCGTTCTTCATAGGGATGAATCTGCAAAACATCCTCTATGGTGAGTCTGGCGATGTTTGTGTCGTGCAGTCTCATCGGTCCACTGCCAGGCATCCAACTGGTCCTTTATTTCAAGACCATGCAAATCTTCCTGGCTCGCAGAAGAGAGCCTCAGAAATCCGACATGTTTTATGCAGTCTTCAGCAGTGTGATGATCTTCTTGATTACGATTTGGGTGGCCACCGAAGCGGTATTCGCTCAAAGAATGTGGTTGCTGCATCGAAACTATCCCGGTGGGCCGGGCGCATACGCAGCAACACATACGTCAGATTTGTACATGGATTTTGGGACGACGGCGGTCATCATTCTACAGCAGATGACAGATGGTGTCATGGTAAGATCGGGTGGATGGATGTAGGAAACGGGAGCGAACCTTACTCGCTTCGTTCCAGATATACCGTTGTCGAATTCTGTCGCGCAACCATTATGCCATCATCGTACCCTCCATTATGTGGTTAGCCAACTTCGGTGAGCGTCATTCCCTCACTCCTCGTGGCGCTCGTTTAACGCCGTGCCCAATCAGTCTTGGGGGTCCTGGTCGTCTGGGCCTCCTGTACGCCGGGGATCAATTTTTTCAGTGGCATTGCTGCTAAACTCGGGATGGCGTATTACACAGTCTCGGTCTTCCTGAACGCAACCTTGACGTCCATGATCTGTTATCGGTTAATGTGCCATGCGAGGACAGTGAAGGAATATCTCGAAGAAAAATATGTATCTCCATATTTCAGCATAGTCATGCTCCTCGTCGAGTCCGTGCTACCATACACGCTCTCTGGCATCGCGTTTTTGGTATCATATGGGATAGGGAGCCAGACGGTGATCACGTTCTCGTGTGTGTACACGTTGATGATGGTACGTCGTTGGAGTCCTGTGTTATGGATCTACAAACATTGGTGCTGACCGGTTTGTAGTGTGTATCGCCGCAGATGTTGATCTTGCGTGTGGCTGAGGGAGAGGCATGGCAGAGTGATACGAACAAGCCACCACTATCGATGATTATGTTCTCTCCGAGGGGTGGGGATACGTTGGACTCGGAACGTTGTGGGAACGGCACGGTTCATCTGGAGAGCCGACGTCTGAGTGTGGCCGCGTGTCACCCAAGTTCTAACATATGTGACTACATGTAGTAGGATTTCTACCTGGATAGTCACTGTACGGTCTCAAAGGCAATAACGACCAAGAATTTAAAAAAATTCGGGGTCTCAACGAGTTCGAAAACTAGTTCATGACTAGTTGGCCGACTGAAGGCCCACCGGGTGCACGGCCTGGCCAGGATCAGCAGGTCGACTTGGCCGAGAACCTGGTAAAACCAGTCCCCGACCATCAGATTTTATGATAGTGCCTCAGATAGTACGCTGATGACGGCGGCCTGGCGGCCTGACTGACCACTGGTGCCGTGTTATACGCACTAATCATGCCAGTTAAGCTTCTCGTCAAGATCACTCGCTACTAACTGTTTTGGTCGTATAAACAAAAATCTGAACAGCGCGTTCTCGAAAATTAGTCTATTATTTTGCTAGCTGTACTACTGAACCCTTTCCATACAAATAGACAAATAGAACAGTACTTGAAATGACACCAGTTAACGGATTCATCGCACATGCAATCAAGGACTTGTGTGACATGCTAAACTTCCACCTTCTCATCCTCGCACGACTTCGGCAAGGTCCCCGGATGCGTTCTTACCGTTCCGCTCCCATCACAACGTTCCGAGTCCGCTGACGTATCTCCACCACTCGGATTGAACATGATCGCGGATAGTGGCGGCTTGATTGTGTCTCTCTCCCATGCCTTTCCCTCGGCCACACGCAAGATCAACATCTGTGGCGATACACACTATAAATCGGTCAGCACCAACGTTTGTAGATCCACAATGCGGGACGACGTACCATCATCAAAGTGTACACACACGAGAACGCGATCACCGTTGGACTCTTTAACCCATACGATACCAAAAACGCGATGCCGGCGAGCGTGTACGGTAGCACGGACTCGACGAGGAGCACGACGACGCCGAAATAAAGAGCTGCGTGTTCTTTTCCGAAGCATTCCTTCATTTTCCTCGCATGGCACACTAACCGATAACAGATCATGGACGTCAAAGTTGCGTTCAGGAAGACCGAGACCGTGTAATACGCCAGCCCGAGTTTAGCAGCAAGGCCACTAAAAAAGTTGGTTCCGGGTGTACAGGACTTCCATACGACTAGGATCCCCAGGGCTGATTTGGCAAGGGGGTGAAACGAGCGCCACGAAGAATGAAAGAATCGTGCTCACGGAGGTTGGCTAACCATAGGGCGGAGGGTAAGATGATAGCACGAACGCTGTTCCACACAATTCGACAGCGGTACAACTGGGATGAAGCGGGTAAGGTTCACATCAGAGTCCTACGATCATCCACCTGGGCTTACCATGAGGCCATCTGTCATCTGCTGTAGAATGAGGGTCGACGCCGTCCCGAAATCCATGTAAATGTCTGACGTATGTGCTGCCCCGTACGCGAGCGAACCACCCGGATAGTTTCGATGCAGCAACCACATTCTTTGAGCGAATATCGCATCGGTAGAAACCCAAATCGTAACCAAGCAGATCATCACAGTGCTGAAGACCGCATAAAACACGTCGGATTTCCGACCCGCTCTTCTGCGAGTCAGGAAGATATACATTGTCTTGAAATAGAGAACCAGTTCAATGCCTGGCATAGACCGGTGAGACCGCACGACATGGACATCGCCTCCAGACTCACCATAGAGGATGTTTTGCAGATTCATCCCTATGAAGAACGCGTTCTCGAATAACGTGGCATTAGCGCAAGTGGAAGTGGATGACATGGTCGGGAGGAAAATTGCCTTGCAGGTACCTCAGAAGAAACCGTGACCCCGTCGTTAATTTATACCACGACGGACTCCTAGACCATGTATTCATCTCGACACGATCTCTCTGCTGTTACAGGTACGACCCACTGGGGTCCTGAATGGAACGGGTCACAACATTTCCATAAGAGGCAATACTCGAGGAGTCTCATGAGGGTGTGTCGCCGAGCCCGGGATCAGATAAGGGTTCTGCCACGTCTGTGTGCTCTTGGGACCATTGCGCAAGCCGGGCCTACCAGTAGGAACGACTCATACAGGATTCTACAACCTAACATCATGAACGATACCAGTGCTTGTATAATACGGAGGCACCTCAGGTAGCGAATGACTCACTGTAAGCGAAACTTTGCCTCCGATAAGGAGAGAAGGAAGTAGACCACCACCATTATTAACGGAAGCGGCGACATGCTCACTGCGTCGGAGTAGATACAATCTGCCGCATCGCTCGACCACAACATTGTACTGATAAAAAAAACCCTGTTAAGTTTACCCCTATTCAGATAGGAGCTCCTTATTTATAATTAACTATCGATATCAAGGGTATTCGGCCCCTGAGGGTTGTCGGCCTCGGTGATGATGATCGATGATCTGAGTGATTGTGGAGGAGAATATCGGTGTGAG